>NW_019281293.1:118102-144894 GCF_000648695.1 Onthophagus taurus | reverse complement strand
AAGTTGTCCATTTGTTTATTATATGATAACTAACTTCAGGTTTAAAATGTCAACCTCAATTTTGACATATTTGTAATCTTCATTAAAAAACCTTTAAAATGAATACCAACACGACACATTTATCTTCAATATTAATGAAGTTATGGTCAACTTCCGGTTAGAAATGTCAACGTCAATTTTGACATATTTGTAATCGTTGTGAAAAATCCTTTAAAATGAGCCCAAACATGATACGTTTAATTCCAATATTATTCGAGATATAAGCAAGTTCCGGTTTGAAATGTCAACGTCATTTTGATATATTCTTAATTTTTATAAAATGTCTTAAAATTTGTTACAAAAACGAAAATATAATAAAAAAAATCAAAAATTAACGTTCGTGTTAATATTTAAAAATTAAATTGCTATCTTTATTGTTGCTAACTTCGGGTTTAATGTTTTTTATTCTAATTTTTTTGGTTTTTGAGATAAGTGCGTCATGTTTGGACTCATTTTAAAGGTTATTTTATAAAGATTACGAATATAATAAATTTAAAATTGACGTTTTGTTGTTTAACATTAGATTGTGGTATATTTCTATTGAAAGAAAAGCAGAACTAACACTAGATCTGGAACTAGTAACATTCGGATTTAGCACCACGTCTCTCAAGATGACTGATTCGAATTCTAGGTCTTGTGTTAATTCTAGTGATAGTGCTAATGTAAAACTAGAACTAACACTACACCTAGAACTAAAAACATTCAGGGTTAATGTTTTTTATTCTCTTTTTTGTTTTTTTGAGAGAAATGTATCATATTTGAACTAATTTTAAAGGTCTTTTAATAAAGAATGCATCATGAAATAACACCATGAAGTTGTCCATTTGTTTATTATATGACAACTAACTTCAGGTTTAAAATGTCAACCTCAATTTTGACATATTTGTAATCTTCATTAAAAAACCTTTAAAATGAATACCAACACGACACATTTATCTTCAATATTAATGAAGTTATGGTCAATTTCCGGTTAGAAATGTCAACGTCAATTTTGACATATTTGTAATCGTCGTGAAAAAATCCTTTGACAGATGACGTTGACGTCATTTTGATATATTCTTAATTTTTATAAAATGTCTTAAAACTTGTCACAAAAACGAAAATATAATAAAAAAAATCAAAAATTAAGGTTGGTATTAATATTTAAAAATTAAATTGCTATCTTCATTGTTGCTAACTTCGGGTATAATGTTTTTTATTCTAACTTTTTTGGTTTTTAAGATAAGTGCGTCATGTTTGGATTCATTTTAAAGGTTATTTTATAAAGATTACGAATATAATAATAAATTTAAAGTTGACGTTTTGTTGTTTAACGTTAGATTGTGGTATATTTTAATTGAAACAAATGTACAACTAACACTAGATCTAGAAACATTCGTATTTAGCACCACGTCTCTCAAGATGAATGATTCTAGTTCTAGGTCTTGTATTAGTTCTAGTTTTAGTTCAATTAGAATATGCAACATAGTGATATCTTATGTTAACTAGCACTACCTACCACTGTCACTAGAACTAACTATTGAAAAGATGAAAAAAATTTCTGAAACCTTCATGTATGATTCAAAACCTGTTTATAATACATTTATATCCCTTAATACATCCCATAATATAAATATGGCCTTATAAATCAGCAATTAATATGTAAATTTTTTGTATTTTATACTTTTTTTTGCCATAAAGACAGCGTCAATATATATTTTTTACTTTTCATTATGTTCAAAATACATAGTTACATGAATACTTTAACGCTAAATCTTTTCAAATACATAATATAAGGAGATATATTATAGAACCGAAAATTATCATAAATTTTATGATAATACGCCCGCTGGAAGGTTAAAATATAAGTGCCTTTTAACATTTCTTTATGACATCACCCTGTACGTATACATACTTTTCTATTTTGTTAAATTGCGAATACTTAACGTGAATGGTTTTGGTTGAGTATAAAAATTTCCTAAGAAAATGAAAATTGTATTGAACAAATGGGATAGGATGAAACCGCTAGGGGGGAACTTTCTAAGAGGAAATCTTGAATAAATAAGGTATAGCAACGTGAACGTGGAACAGAGCTTGCGGTTTGGCCGACCGCGAGTGCATAACGATAATCCTCCGAAACCGGTAATAGTGCCCTCAGCGGTGGTTTCGCGAAATACGTTTTCAGATAAACGGGTAATCTACGGCAGCGCCCTCACATCCGCCGTATCAGACTCGCAGAAGCTCTTTCCTTGTGAACTTACGAACTTGGACTGTACGGGAAAAAAGACTACGGAAATGCATCTAGATTGTGAAATCTATTTGTTGGGTCACTTAGCATTCATTTAACATTAAAAAAAAATGGTTATCCTTAAAATTAAATGTTTAAAATCATTAATCATTCAATTTATGGGGATGTTCTTTTCGTACGTGTGACACATATGTCATCGTGAGTTCCGATAATGGGTCCGTAACTAAATTACCATCGAAGCCATTAGCGTACTTTTTCTGGTTCCCCTTTCGTTTTGACCTTTTCTTAGCGTGACGGTTGGAGTTCATTCAGCAGGATGATTGATGATTCCAACAGAGAAGAACAACTACCAAATTTTTTATACCCTACGTAAAAATCCCTATTGAGTTATTATCCTATTATATGATTATTCTCCCTCATATAATAGATCAAATTTACGGAACCAATTTTAAGAGTTATTAAAACAAATCGCACGGGACTTTATATTTTCCCTTGTATTCTTGATGGAGGTTGAAGTTTGAGAGGTTGAGAGGGTTTGAATTTCGTTTACGAAGCACTTAAGGATGACTTGATTGGGTAGTATCGATGGTTTTTGGGGCATGATTTCAAAATCTTTTCCTTTAGTTAATATTGCAGCCCAACGTGAAGAACTTTGTTATTATTACCGCTTTATAAATTTATGTAATGGAAGTGATTTGAAGTTCTCTCGGTTTAAACGTTAATTTCGTTCTCGTAAAGTTGCGCGGTGTAGGAAGGAAGTTCGTCCTGAATAATTAAACCGTGTCTACAAAGTTTTATACGCTTGTTGCCACAGTGTGGCCAATCAAAAGCTTTACTAACAAAGCAACCATAGATGTTGTTACGCAAACCGTGCAATCGACGTGTAATTATAATAATTAATTTATTGGTAATTTTCGAATTACGGAAATATTTTATTGAACGGAAATTATAATTCGAAATTGAATGAAGGCTGGTAAATTGTTGTCCTAGTGCGGTACAAAGGACATAGAACCAATTTAGTGACATTAACATATGATTAGATTGCCTGAAGCTCTCTGTCATTGGTCCGACCGTACATTAGGTGTTTACAAATTGATTCGGCCTCCGGATAGTTATTGGATACCATTACGTTACGTACAACCGAATTCCATCAAGCAAATACTAAATACATAAATTTACATCTTGAAAAGACTTGTTTATGTAATCAACAAGTTTTCTAAATTAAGGGGTTGTATTCAATTCCTTTTGCTGTAACATTAGAAGAATATTTCTTGAAGGTCTCATTCAAATTGAATCAAAACGATAAAAGAGTGTTTTTTAATGAAAAGGAAGAGTTCTTATAGTTACTAATACAACATAACTCATAAGTGCAATAGAGATCAGATAAATCAGTTCAAGATCTTCTTCTTTTTCTTCACCGATCTTAGATAGTTGTTGCTTGGACGTTCTCGATGCAGTTCAGAATAACATCTAGATTATTACTTCGTTCCCAATTTCTATTGCTGAATCATTACATTTCAATCAATCGATTAACCCTTTGTGTCCCGACAGTACTTTAAAGTACCGGTAATTTCAAACACTCAACTGTAGTCATCTATTCGGCGCATTTAGAGCTGTTGGTACTTTCTACTATACAAGAAAGAATCTGTATAAAAAACGACACAATTCGCACTACTGTAGGGTTTTTAGGTATATTTAAACTTATTCATCTAGATGTGAGGTTAGAAGATCCAGATCCAGATCATTTTAAAAAGAAAGCATTGAGCTTTAATTTAAAATAAGTCTCATTCCTTAATTTCAATAAACACGGCTTCCAGGAATTTTTAAATTAGCATCTTTTTTGACACTTTTAGGTTATACGAAAATGTAAGTTTTGTTTCAACATTTTTTTTCTCAATATTTTTCCAATCCAACTCAACTATTATTATACATCATTTTAAAGAGAAAGCTTTGAGCTTTAATTTAAAGTAAGTTTAATTCCTTAATTTCAATAAATACGGCTTCCAAGAATTTTTAAATTAGCATCTTTTTTGACACTTTTAGGTTATACGAAAATACAAGTTTAGTTTCAACATTTTTTTTTCTCAATATTTTTCCAATCAAACCCAATAATTATTACACATCATTTTAAAGAGAAAGCTTTGAGCTTTAATTTAAAATAAGTTTTATTCCTTAATTTCAATAAATACGGCTTCCATGAATTTCTAAATTAGCATCTTTTTTGACACTTTTAGGTTATACGAAAATGTAAGTTTTATTTCAACATTTTTTTTCTCAATATTCTTCCAATCCAACCCGACGAATATTATATATCATTCTAAAGAGAAAGCTTTGAGCTTTAATTTAGAATAAGAATCATTCCTTAATTTAAATAAATACGGCTTCCAGGATTTTTTAAATTAGCATCTTTTTGACACTTTTAGGTTATACGAAAATATAAGTTTTGTTTCAACATTTTTTTTCTCAATATTTTTCCAATCCAACCCAACAATTATTATACATCATTTTAAAGAGAAAGCTTTGAGCTTTAATTTAAAATAAGTTTCATTCCTTAATTTCAATAAACACAGCTTCCAGGAATTTTTGAATTAGCATCTTTTTTGACACTTAGATTGACTGAGTGTATTTTGATAGCGTTTGAATTCTGTCTGATTTTGTCACAAAGTTTCAAAATTTTTGACTTCTTGGGACACAAAGGGTTAAAAATCTCAGAACTTGCATTATTTAATTTAGAATCCATCACTTCTAAAACAAATTAAACATGATTTGCTAATTTGAGGTAACGAAATGAACAACAACAATGCCAGTAAGTAATCGATATTTGACTTTACCGAGAAACAGCACGGACTGATTTCGAATTACAGATGTAAATTAGATATCTCAATTCTCATGCATAATGATTTAGAACAGTAGCACTAATTCCGTACTAAATGCGAATACCTCCCAAGTTTGAAGTGTAGTCGAAATACGCTTTGGTTAGTTTGTGTTCTTTGTGTCGACTGAGGCGTTGATTTAACTTAGTGTGTCTACTTTATGTGTGTGTGTATGTGTAAACTTGGAAGTTTCGTTTCAATTATGCTCAACTTCGAGACGTGAAACCTGTAAAGTAAGCAGATGGTTAAACGTTATTTAACGTACTTGCGAACGTAAATTGTCCTTCCTACAGCCGCGTGAAAGTTTAAAATTAAAGAATAATTAATGGAAGAAATTAGATGCCGTGACCCGTTCAAATTAAATCTTGAAACAGCTGCCATCTTCAGCGGTTCAGACTCAACAAGTCTCCCAACAATTACAGTAATTTTAATTAGCTTTCCAAGCAACTACTTCTGAGAGACTTTCTTAGGTTTTCTTTCCCTCGACATACAATTGCTCGTTAAAAATTTAGATTTCATTTAATTTACGTCGTATGCTGTTTCGTTTAAACGTGTCTGTGACAAGTTGCGTTACATTCAAACTCGAAAAACCATTGTTTCGATCTGCATACACCGACAAAATTACCGGCGGCCACGTTGTAGTGATGGATAGTGTCCAATTTATGTGGCGTATCCAAAGTGTTTAATTGTGTTTTGGCCGCAACGTGTACACTTGTTAAGCCACAACTTCCATTTCCAATGTATTGTTCCTTTTTTTTGAATGCGGTTGGAAAAATGTTTGTCTATAAATAAGGATAAAATATTTTTTATCATGCATAATTTATTTGAATATTACGAATTCGGTTGAACAAATTTAAAATAACAAATCTATTAAAATAGATTTATAACAAAGTCCTTAAATGCTTAGACTATTGAACGTAGCAATGTCAACCAAACAATGTATTGCACTCCGAGCACATTAGGAATTCATGCTATGAGCATGCGATGCGTCCGGTCGCTTAGATGTTCTTGGAAATACTGTCACCAAGAATAAAGAACTTATCCTTTTTCACCAGTCCCTCTATTTTACGTTTTACATTTTTCATCTTTATAATCAACATAGATCTACAGCAGATCTCTATGCTGAGTTGCGGGGTTTAATTTATTTTAGAGACAATTAGTATTTGCATATGCATGAGGGTGTTATGAAAATTTCACTCTAATTTGCTTAGAAATTTCACAACAAAGTAGTCCTTTTTTCTTTTATTGGAGTTTTAAAAACAAGACAATTTTAAAGTTGTAAATGTAAACATATCTAAGGAAATGTAACCTAACCAAACGCGAGTTTAGAACTGGCTTCGCGTTTTCGCCGAATTGAATTAGGAAAGTCGCGGATGCGAAAGTTTACTTTTAATAAGGACATCGCGACGCGCCTCTCTCATCGTATAATTACGGGGATGTTTTCATAAGGAGCACGTCTTGTTTAGGTTTGGAACGAACTGGAAACTTGCTCCGCGAAAACCTTCTTAATATCGTGGGAACCAAGTTAGTTATAACTTACCGGTACCAAAAATCGTCTCACTTCCGCCAGCGCGTACGCGATTCGAGCGTGAGCTTCTGCAGGCGTCGCGAAGGCGCTAATTTCCACGTGAAGTTCTTCGCTTAAATGTTGAAATTTAGGGTCCCCGCTTGCACGAAGTTCTTCTTCCTAAAAATGATACAAAAAGGATAAATATTTTCGCATAACTTCTTTTAAATATGAAAAAACAATGGCTCTTTTTGAATATTTGAATAATAATGGACAAATTTAACAATGATGGAGAATTCTTGGCAAGGTACGATTGGTTTGAAAAATTCAAGAAATAGCATAACATGAATAACATTGAACTTGCAGATAGTCATGTAGTATTATGAGTGAGGTGAATATATTCCTTTACAATTTCTTAATTAACCGAAATGCTTTAAAAGAATGGCTGATTATTATAGCATTATATTATTAATGTTACCACTATTAATAATTAACTCTCGCGACATCCAACTGAAGAATTCATCACTTTTATATCAGTGAGCATTATTAAAAATTATGCAAGAGTTCCAAAATAAATATTTACTAATATGGTTGAAAAGAAAAGCACCGAAAACGTGTTGAAGATTAATTGAGGAAAAATTAGTTATAACTTCAACTTGCCACTTCACCAAATCCATTTGTACATAAGTTTTTTATTAAATAAACTCGAAAAAGAGTACCATTTTCAAGATTTAATCAAGAAAATATCCTGAAGTCCATTTACATTCAATATTCATAAGAACTGAAGTTGCTGGTGTGAAACAGCTTTTTGTGTTATTTGTTCGGAAACTTCTGCAGCGAACGGTATGAATCCAAGTAAGTTTAAGGAATAATTCATAGAGAATACGTTAATAACTGAAAAGAAAAGATCGGATTTTAAAAATGTTTTGTCTGGTAATGAAAAAGTTATATTTAAAAAATTGCTGTCAAATAGTTTATCAAATAATACTTCTGGAATTATTTAGTTGTAACATGTAGAAGATTGACGTATTTAAAAATTTTAGTCACAATTTTGGGACTAATACTAAGATACAGTAGGAATACCTGAGATCATTTTAGCAAAAAACATTTCAAAGATTCCGAACAACGCTAAAACAAGAGTCTCAACATCATATCCAGTGTTGCTGCCATTGATGCATGATTTCTTTAAAGTATCAACAAAATCAATTGAATGAATCAATGATACGTAACGTGCAAATTAAAACTAGAACTAACACTATACCTAGAAATAGAAAGTTTCGGGTTTAGCCGTGCGTCTGAAGACCCGAGTGTTAGTTCTAGTTTTACACTAGCACTATTACTATGTAGAACTAATACTATACCTAGAACTAGAATCATTTGGGTTTAGCCGCACGTCTCTAAAGACGGCTAAATCCGAATGATTCTAGTTCTAGGTCTAGTGTTAGTTCTAGTTTTACACTAACATTGTTACTATGTAAAACTAACACCATACCTAGAACTAGAATCATTTGGGTTTAGCCGCACGTCTTTAAAGACGGCTAAACCCAAATGATTCTAGTTCTAGGTATAGTGTTAGTTCTAGTTTTATACTAACACTGTTCTATGTAAAGCAAACATCATACATAGAACTAGAATCGTTTGTGTTTAGCCGTACGTCTTTAAAGACGGCTAAACCCAAATGATTCTAGTTCTAGGTATAGTGTTAGTTCTAGTTTTACACTAGCACTGTTACTATGTAGAACTAACACTATACCTAGAACTAGAATCATTTGGGTTTAGCCGCACGTCTCTAAAGACGGCTAAACCCGAATGATTCTAGTTCTAGGTATTGTGTTAGTTCTAGTGATAGTGCTAGTGTAAAACTAGAACTAACACTATACCTAGAACTAGAAACATTCGGGTTTAGCCGTCTTGAAAGACGTGCGGCTAGATTCACGTCTTAATACGTGAATGTTCTATGATACCTCTGAATGTTCTGTGATAGTGTTACGTTAATTCTAGTGTTAGTTATTATTCAGCACCAAGCTAATATAGGTATATTTTGAAAACTTCGCCTTGTTTTTGAAGAAGCTTATAGTACTAGTGTTAGTTCGAGTTTCAGTTCAATATAATACATTAATTATAACAAAAGTAGTAATAATTATGCAAATAACATTTATTTCCGTATTAAAAACGTGTATACAGGGTGATTCTCAACCTATATGTATAAACTTGGTGATTTATTTCTCGAGACAAATAATAGGTGAAAAAAATTGTAGTAAAACATTTTTAGTTTCATAGGTGTCCGATATATGCGTCGACATCTAGATAAGGTGCTGCCTAGAAGATGGACAGATCGAACCAACCTCAATCGTCTTAATTTTTATTTTTGGGGTTCCATAGTGTACGTCACCGAAATGAATACTGAGCAAAGGTTGCAAAATCAGATACAGTCAGATACTGAGGTTTAGGCAACGCTATCATATCATCTTCAAAGCGTGCAGTCTTTGCATCCAGAAATCATCTTACACAGCAACACCAAACTATCTCATCTGTTTAGAACTGATATCACCATACTTATTTCATCTTCTGCAAAAAACTGTTAACATACATTTGAGTGTGTCGTTTGCTCATGTCTATCTGATTGTAAGAGTTACATGCACAAATGGCAGAAATTTAGTAACGAGATGAAGAATGACATGTACGGATCACACAATATTGAGAGCATCAAAAAGATTCAGGTAAAACTCCGGGGAAAATACGTCAGGCAGGCTTCCTCTGTTTAGTTGATCTAACCAAAATGTTCGACAAAGTAAGGATAAAAGAAGTGCAAACATTACAAAGTATGTGATCTAAACTATGGTTACACTATGAATGATTACAAAATCAAGTTTGAGTGCTATGTAGATGATGTCGTCCTCTTGGCTGATACTAAGGATGGCATACAGTGGTTAACACAGGCATTTAACATTGTCGCTGAGGAAGTTAATACTGAGCAAGGATCAGATACATCATCGTGGAACATCATCGATTCAGCCCAATTGTGTATGGAAAATATTAAAAACAACTTGGAACACTTACTTTGATGTCATTTTAAAATCTTATATGTATTCGTGATTTGAAAGTAAATTTCACGAATATCTAGGAAACTAAAAAGCTTTTTTCATCTATTACACATTATTTGTCATGAGGAATAAATCCCCAAGTTTATGCGTATAGGTTGAGAATCACCCTGTATATATTGTAGCTAGCGCGACAATGTGCGCTTCATTTTGATTTTAGTTTTGTAAGAAAAATATTGTGTTAGGGAAAATTGAGTTGTCTTCTTTATTATAAAATAAATGTTATAGGTAGACACAATAAACTGTTCGAATTTTATAGATTTAGTTTATACGTACAGTTTTACGTTGTCTTTACGATCGAACTCAACGTTCTATAAAGCCGGGTTTGTAAGGTACATTTTACTTTATGATTATAACAAGCGAAGGATACAGCATGCTGATTAGCGGAGGCAAACTTAATTATTACATATACAGGATAAACTTCATCACCGCATCCTGTTTGCAAACTTTGGTTATAGTAAACAACGAGGAAAGATTTAATTAAAATCGATTGTTCTCACCCGTCATTTCTTAAGTCTTACAAGCATACAACCGTCTAATCTTGAGTAGTTGTCATTCTAATGAAATCCGTATTATTTGATTTTTAAAAGTTAAACATTTAAATCTTACCGAGATTTAAATGTTTAACTCTAAGTCAAAGCTTTGCGGATTGTTTGCACTTTGAGTACGGAAATTGTCTGTTCTGTGCTTATTAAATTTTAATTAGCAATCGTTTTCATATTTTCCTTATCTCGTTCTCTCGCGTCCCGAAATGACGAATGAAACTAATTAATTCTTCCTTGATCATGCGCATTTTCATTTTTCATTTTAAGGAGATTTAACGAGCGCCTGCACTTGGCAGCCAACGAAAATCTTAATTACGAGATTTTACTCTAATAGAATCTATCACGTAATTTGAAATTAAATAATTTCAATGCGGATGAATAGATTCACTAATGTTGTATCTCGCAACAAAATTCGTTTTAGGCATTAAAACGTAAATCGTAGCTGACCGGTTGGGCCTCTGCAATCTACCAAATTGATTTTCGACATTTCCCCTTGCTAGGAGGACAAAGGCGGAAATGCGGAATTTCGAAAGGACGGAAATCTCTTAAGTAGATTTCGCGCTACCATAGAGTCGTGTGCTTTAAGCTTTCGTTTCACGAAGAGTGATCCAACGTACTGCGATGTAAATACTGTTTCTCCGTACTGGAAGTGCATCTTCAGGATAACTTTCCAGTATTAAGAGGAAAACAAAATTGCATATTGCGTTTCATTAAATCCAACGCAATATTCTGGTATAACCTTAGAATGTATTAAATTTTTTTGAAACTTTTTACTGTTACGGTTTTTATTTTCACTGGTGGTTTAACTGCTGATGTATATGCGGAAAATTTTAAATAAAGATTTCGCTCGTTGCAACAGCTCTGTATTATTTTCGAACTTCTCTATTTTCTGTTTAACAGGCTTCTAGATAAGCGTTGCGTTAAATTTAGTGCAATTGCTTCTGGGAAAACTGGCAAAGACAATAAATCTCGGAAGCTTTGCCTGTTCTTTTCAAAGCTGCTGCAATTAGCTCCGCTTCGCCGAAGTAATTCGCGATATAAAACGCCCACACGGTAACAACAAAATTAATTATCCCAGAATAAGAATATTTTTAGTCCTATGTGAAATACTAATTAATTTACGTTGATATAACGTAATCGAATATAACATTTTCAGAGTCGCTTTATTAACATTTATTCAACATTTTGCCTGGACATTTCACTTCGTGTAATTGGACTCTTGATTAGTTCTATTTACCGGAAATCCCAATTAACTAGTGCAATTTTCAATTGCATCATTTATGCACATTTATACTCATCCAAACGTGTATAATGTGTATCAGATTACTAAAGGTCACTTGTCTGGTAGTGTAATCTCTTCTACCTAGTTAACTGAATAACATCATTTATTTTATGCTCTATATCACGGCTAACATGATTTAAGTATAAACTTACTTACAATGAGATTACACACTCACGTGGTAATTATTAATTAGTTTTTATAATGAGATCGTAGGTTTGGAATACATCAAAACTTTTTGAAAAGATGAAAACTTTCGAAAACTGGCCGTAATCCAGTTGAAAGTCGGAATCAGATTAATTCAACGAACGTCGAGATGCCGAAACACTAATTTAATTACTACAGCCGCCTGGGAAACTCTAGCACGCCATCTGTGCTGCATTTCATTTATAATTCAACACTCCAAAGAAGAAGTTGGTCCTTAAGAAGAAACACTTGAAACACATTTTATGACACCCCTAAGGGTGATAATCGTAAAACACTGCCGCGCAATTAATTATCGGGGAAAAATGCGTTCCCTCTAAAACGTTAACTTTTAAAGAGAGTTTTAACTATAGGTATATACAAGGGTCGTATTTCGTGCATGTTGGGTCGGTTTACGGGTTTCTTTAATTTATCACAACGACGACGACCGTAATTTATGGCAACCCCTAAGGGGACTAAACGCATCCACCTTCGCAACTGGGCGTATAAATAAAATTAGAATGGTACTTGTACGGTCTTACAACAAGCTTAAGGACCCGTCTAGAGTAAGAGCCCCTGCGTACGTGACAAGAATTCTATGTGTTTCTCGTGTACTATTAGTACGTCAGCACGTGGAAACTTGAAATGGCAAAAAAAAGTAGTTAAAAACACCTTGTTGATGAAAACGTAAGAAATGAAAACAGAAAGAGTTTGAGAGACAAAAATTAATTTGTATAATTAATTAATAAAATTATCTATTCAGTAACTTAGAATTCTTTCCAGTTTAGTAGTTTCCATTTTATGTGTAAAAAATAATAATATAATATGTGAATTCCATGACACATCACATATCTAAACAATTTTAATCCTCTTCAATCATACTTAATAAATATCATCTATATAGTATAACAATAGAAATAAACAAGGAATTACCAAATGAATCAAGCTAAAGTATATTTTTGTAACAAATTGACGTAACTCTCCTGAAGATGCTATGTAAATATAGCGAAACCGGTTGAGAAAAAACAATAAATAAAATCCATTAAAGTGCAAAAAACGAAGTTTTAATTTATACTTTAATAAGGCTCCACGTCTCCTGGAAGACTGTCAGAAATGTGTCAATCATCTATAAGAACTACTTTGTTTTGTATTAACATGGTATCAAGCTTCATGAATTAGATGAAATGTTATACAGGGTGACGCATAAAGAACGGACGTTTTTAAATAACAATATATCGTCACTTGTGCTTCAAAAAAAAATTTATTTTCAGAATAATACTCAAATGATTTGCCATTTTAAAAATTAATGCTTGAAAACAACATCTCTGAGGTGACGGCGGTTTTCAACATACGTTTTCATCTACATAGGTAGGAAGAATTCAGTGATCATCTGTCTATACCGTCTATACCAATAACATCTGTACCGGTTATAGCATACCAAACAGCCACCTTGGGACTATGTAATGACAGTTCTGCCGATTTACCATGTCGTTCACAAGAAAATGAACTTCATCACTCATAAAGAAAATAATGTTATTATTTTGCTCAAGTACCACCTCCATTTCTCGAGCAAAATTTAGGCGCTGTTCATAATTTCTAGGGTTCAATTGTTGCACAATGGCCATTTTGTAGGGATGATGAAAACTTCGATCAATATGCAAAATAAATACGCCTTACTGAACGATTAGTGATACGCAGTTCAGCAGAATGTTTCCTAGCAGATCGAACAGGACTACGGAGTATAGCTTGCCAAACTTTCCACATTTTCTGGATAGATTAAAATACTGCCAGAAAAAAAACATCAATTATCTATGAAAACTGTCCCATTTTGTGTTGTTGTCAGTGTTGTTGCACACAAGAAAATAAATGAACCAAAATTCGTACCGAAAATGAAAAAATGTACTAAATTAAGAGAAAAAATGATTTTTCGGTCAAAAGATCGGAAACGGTGCATTCAAAAGATTTGTGTTAAAAATTTTGTACTGAATTGCTACTCTGACGTACTTTATCCATGAAATCGTACTGAATTTAGTACAGGTGTCCCGTTAGGCGTACGGAGCAGCTGTATCTCTAGAACGGTAATGCCTAGAGGTTTGGGAAAAAAATCCTTATAAGCAAAGTGACCAAGAGAAATAGCTGGAAATTATTTTGAAGTTCGTAATTCGACCGCTAGGGGGCGTAACTGCCATTGAGAAACATAAAGTTTCCGCTATCTCAGAAACTTAGACGATGAGCTATAACTTTGACAACATCATTTAATAGCTTGGATAATACCGCATCGCTTTTGTTTTGCGATATTTCTCATATCTGTCATAATAAGGGAGGGGGAGGCCAATGCGTTTTCATATGTTTACATTTTAATATCTCCTAGACCATTCAACCGATTTGAATGTTTTCGGTGTTGTTTGAAAGAGCATTTTATGCTCTTTTTAAAGATATTTTCAGTAAGACCGTCTGCTTTAAAACAAATGAGCTAGAGGACGTTATCTGCAGCGATTACATATTTTTGTGATTTTTGAAGAAAAGTTAAATGGAACGATACTATTTACTTCACAGACCCTTAGTCACCTTAAAATTTGCTAAATTTTAGTGAAAACCGCATCTCGATATCGCCACCCGTTCTCGAGTTATAGAAGAAAATGTTAAAAACTCGAGTGCCATCAATCGGATCCAGTTACCTCATCGAGAAAAACAAATCACATTACCATGGTAACTGTAAACATGTCATTTACTAACGCAGAAGCGTATGATAGAGCGTATGATGATTTATTTTCAATGTTTCGAATACGATGCAACTGCATGGCAAAAATGTGCAATGCAATTACGACAAAGAAAGACATTTTTCTCTAGAAGTGTTTTTAAGATTGACTTAGCGATTACGGAAAACTGGCAACGTGTAGCCCATTCAGACATCTCTATGAATTCGTAAATCATATTGGTGCGCAATGTGATCCCACATAATCTGGGAACTCCGAAAACAATTGTCCACAAGAGTTCTCAAGAGAATAATATCTCCACCACGTTGTTTTACATCAGGCCTTAACAGATACCGATTATGATAACAGACTGAACTATTACCATTGACTTTTAAATATGATTTGGGCAAATCCAAACCTTTTATCACAAATGCTATGGATGCATGAAGCATCTGTCCACAAGCTGATGTAAACTTGCATAATATGCATTCTTGGTTCGAGCAAAACCCACATTGCTTTCACCCCTTTATCTATTGGGTAGACTAAACGACCTGACTTTTCAAGAAAAACCAATAACCAGGGAAAATATGACAAAACACTAAATACCAGTAGAAACGTGTCCAGGGCCGAGACTTAAACAGCGCTTTTTTTTCGTCGAAACTAGATTAAATAAATGCATCGAGGTTTATGGAAGGCATTTCGCACATTAATGAGTTATTTTTGCCAAAAATTTAAGTTATTCTAAGTGTTTTGGTTTATTTTGTTTTATTATCATTGTTGATGTTTCATTGATCCATTGGCTTTTCAACACGCCTCAAAAGTAGTTTTGAAGCAGTTCTAAGCTTGGATAAAGTGTGAAGGAAGGTTCTAGATAATAAAATTTTTGTTCTCTCTTATTTGTTTCCTAAGGTAACTTGATCCGATTAAGATATACGAATTTTTAACATTTTCTTTTATAATTCGAGAATGGATGGAGATATCAAGATGCGGTTTTCACTAATATTTAGCAAATTTTATGGTGATTAACGGTTTGTGAAGTAAATAGTACCGTTCCATTTAACTTTTTTTCAAAAATCACAAAAATATGTAACCGCTGCAGATAACGCCCTCTAGCTTATTTGTTTTAAACCAAGCGGGCTTACTGAAAATATAGTTTAAAAGGGCATGAAATGCTCTTTCTCTGTAAGCGACCTCTGGCCGAATAGGGTAAAATCATACATTCTATGCTCCAAAACAGCAAGTAAGTACTTCAGTAAGAGACCACATACTGCCAGTAAAATGCCAACTATATACAGAAATTATCCTGTTTTGAACCAAAAATCAGTAACTCAAAGAAGTCTATAGAAGTCAGTCTATAGCGTGGGTCAATGTCAACTAAATAGAATTCTTACTAATAGAAAGAAAAAGTTTCCTAAAAAATTATTGCCAAATAATTGTTTCAATTATTATTTATATATGTGACATAGAATAGAACTAAAAATGAAATGAAGTTAAAGAAATTAAAAATATATTAAATTTCTCATGACATTAAGTACCTTGTGTCTATCTTTCATTGATCCTCTACCAAGTACAGCCATTTTGCACATGGTATCCTCTTGCAGTCTCTTCAGGGAATTACCTTTGGGACCCAACAGCTTTCCAACAAAGTTAAACTGAAAATAAAAGAAACAGATATAAAAGTTAATTCGGAAATAATTTATTTACGAAAACCGTTCATTAAAAAAAAATTTGTAAATACAATTATTTCAATAACAAGATGTTTGTGTACGTTCTTAAAACAGTGGAAAATGTCCCAAGAAGCTAAAATAATGTCAAGCTCCCCGTTCTTGTAAACAACTTTGTTTTCGTACCATTACTAATTAACGTTGAACATAATTTACGTCAAAACCTTACTATAAGCGAACTATGTAAGGAATTATATAGCTAAGTGTATAAGTCAAAAAAATGATAAAAACGATTTGTTTTTTTGATTTTTTTTTCCTATTGTTGAATCGTGCCAATTTGTTTTTCGCTTCGCGTTGATATATCCAAACACCTCTATAGGGTACGTATTGGAACGTAGCGAATACTGCTTTCGACGTTCACAAATCGACTGTCAGAGTCGAGCGAAGCCATTCGTCAAACCGTCGGTCGTAGATTTCAAACGCTAATCAATCTCTGCGGAAAAACCACAAGTTCTCTTCGCGAACTTCTGCTATCGCAACCGCGCCGCCGACGGACGGTGTAAAAGAAGGACTTGGGAGTCATCGATCTTCCGAGCGAGGTTACAAAGCTTGTGGATTCTTCGGGCCTTTACCTACAACAACGCAACGATTTTCTTATGGATGGTTTCGTGTTTTTTATTTTCGCTTTTAATTTTCCAATCAAGGTTAGAATTATCTTTGTCGTGATGAAGACGAATGGATTCGGACTCTGAGCAATCTTTTACACAGGAGATTTTTGGAACGGAATTGAAATAGCGGTTCTTATGATGTATGCGAGTATCCGGAGAGATCTTTGCGCATATAGGTCGAAACGCGAATAAAGATAGTTGTCGGCGGTTTGTGTAATGGTGATATATGCGCCACCTGGAGGTTCCAAGTCTTGAAATTGCTACGGGAATTCGTCATCATTTGCCTAGAATCACTAAAGCCTAGCGCGAGCACAGAATTTTCATATTTTCTTATAAGCATCCAATTTTTACATTACAACATCTTAATGTAGAAAAATAGAAATTAAATCGAGTTAAATATCGGAAAAGGTGATTTATGTTCCCCGGGATAATCGACGCGGAAGTTGGCAGTCTTCGAATTTCAACAAAGAGCTGTACAACGCCTTCTCAGATGGGAGTGTCTAAAGAATGGACCGTCTATGTATCACAATTCGACGTTTCGCCACGTCGATTTTAGCTGGATTTCAGAGTTCATCCAGTGGATGAAGCCCACGATTGACATGACATCTTCACCCGCATCACGCTCTACCGGTCTTCGGGAAAGGTTCCAACTACCTCCTGCATACCAATGTGCTCGAGTTAACTCTTGAACGAAACTTCAACCATTTTCAAGACTTTATAAAACATCACTCTCCAGTTCGATAAGTTTAATAAAAATTTTCGATTAATTTGATTAAAAGGATTGTTAATCCACCCTCCATACAATTTCATTTACGTCGCAAAGTTTTCGCGTAATTAAATAGTTGGTTCGCGAAACTTGAAAATAAACACGTTTCAGTATGCTCGTAGGAATTTGCATATCTACGGGATAAATTGCGAATCTCCAACGAAATTTTCTGGGCGTCCGCGTCGCGTACGCGATTTATCATTGTCGGTGGACCGGGAGAACGCAGGATAAACCGATGGGAACCACGGGAATACCGGGACTCGTACGTACTCCCAAGAATATGCTACCAGGATATTTTATGGACAGCTAGTGTCGGAACGTTAATCATTCTCCGAATTATTGCGAATAGATTACCGGAGCTTAGTATTGACCGGTCCAGTTCGTTTATAAGTTGACCCTTATATTTCAATTGTAGGTCATAACGCGGTGGGAATATTAAATATTCAAATCAATTGAACATTTCTGTATTTAAATTTCTCATCAATGTGAAATAATAAATACCATTTTGTTTATACAGGGTGAATTATTAGTATTCCGGCGTCGATAGTTATTAAACCGTTTGAAAAACAAAAAATATTTTATACAAAAGTTGTTTGACTAATGTAAAATACGTAAAATTATTTTCACTTATTAGCATGTTCTATTTAAGCGTAACGGAGAGTACATAAATTTATTTAAATGGAACACCCTGTATATTTTATCATATTATGAATACAACTAAATTTGTTGATACAACCGTATATGTTACTATTTCACAGTGTTCATAGTACCTGAGATATTCAACTGTTCTTCCAAAATGTGCCCATTATAGGATTACAGGAAGGATTACAGGAAACTACGTCAGACAATAGTCAAAGCTAGATGATAGTATTCAAAGATATTAGATACAATATACAGGGTGTTTAAAAAGCTCACTTACTTAGGATGTTATTCAAATGGCTTTTTCTTAAGTTTTTGAAATGGAACACCCTATATGTTGTGTGCTAGTTAATTGTGAAATAATGTGAAACTCAATAAGTTTTCTTTAATTAATGATAAGTATGTCATATGTCTAACTTTAATAGTTTTCCTGATATTTAGAATTTAAAGAAAAATGTGTAATAAAATATCATTATTGTACTTAAAAAACTGATATAGTAGACACCACGAGAGCTGGCAGTAAATCATCGTTTTCCGCTCTTACAAATGCCATACGTAGTTCACAAACCGCTAGAGAGTAATGTGTGTTAGAAAGAGATAGCATTAATTTAATATGTCTGCTGTACAATTCAAATGGCCACGTCGAAAAAGTACGTCTGTTCTTCTAAGGGATGTAACTCTATAATTATAACCTCAAATCGAAACGTCTTGTCAGCGTTGTCATGAATCTGTTAGTGTTTTCACAACCCGAAAATGTTCTTTGAAGGAAATTCATTAAATAATATCTTTGACAATGTTTGACATATAACCTCCATTACTAACATAACCTACATTTAAATGTATATGGTGAAATAATCTAAGTCGTACGTCCATATCTTGATTCATACCATTTTTAAGCGATCTGTCACTGCCAGCTCTCGTGGTTTCTACTATAGAATGTAAATATATTTTGTCCTTTTTTTGTCACTTTTTTGTTTGTCTGTCATTTGTATATCAGTAAATGGCAGAACAATAAATCTCTTTTAAATTACTAAATTATTTGAATGAAATGCAGTAACTATAAACAATTACTAAACGTTGCTCAACAAGTAGGTATTAATTTAATTAATACTTAGAAGTTGTTCAAAATGCCGCCCATTTTCTCTTCTACAAGATTAATGCGCTGTATAAAAGATCTTGAGGTATCTCTTAACATGTGCATTCTCTAAAGTCATAAATTATATGGCAGAATAATTGCATATTTTATTACTTATATCTTTTTAAATCTCATAAAGTTCCAAGTAGCATTAAAATCTGGTATATGGCAGCAAAATTATTTTACATTATAAAATATTAATCAAATAATAAAAGGAAGAACAAAAGAAAACTGATGAAAAAGACAGAATATAATTATTAAGTACAATAACGCATATTTTATTGCACATTATTCTTTAAATTCTAAATATCAGGAAAACCATTAAAGTTAGACATATGACATACTTATCATTAATTAAAGGTAACTTGATGGGCAATTCAACCAGCATACAATATACAGGATGTTCCATTTAAAAACTTATGAAAAAGCCATTTGAAAAACATCAAAAGTAACTAAGCTTTATGAACACGCTGTATAGCGTATCTAATATCTTTGGATACTATCATTTACCTACTGGCTTTGACTATTATCTGACTTAATTTCAATGCAAAATTGGGAAAAATGTCGTTTTTACATCGTTTTTAAAAAGATTCTGTAATGGACACATTTTGGAAAAACAATTGAATATCTCAGGAACTATGAACGCTATGAGTTAGTAACATATACGTTTGTATTATAGAAACAAATTTAATTCTATTCATAATATAATAAAATATACAGGGTGTTCCATTTAAAAAATCTACATACTCTCCGTTACGCCTCAATGGAACACCCTGTATAAGGGAAAATAATTTTACTTTTAATTAATTTTTAACTTGTATATAAATTGAATTTTTTTTAAATTTGAAATAATGATACGAATAAATAATAATAATGATAAAAATTTCATTCATTTAATAATAATCGAAATAATGATGATGTGAAATGAAATAGCGATCAAGTTAATTAAGCAATAAATCTGAATGACATACCAATCTCGAGGAATTGCATCAAAACCGACACGAATTTAGTTCAGATGAATGAACTGAACGAGAGATTTATTTCATTACACATTAATCTGGAAATTATGGTGGAATTTCCTCCTAATTTAATGATTTAACGAGTTGAATGTGAATAATATTAGTGAATGAAAACGTCGCTGTGTGTTTTAAATTATGACAAAATTGACCCTTTTAAGAGAAAGATTTTGAATTCACATAAAATACAACATGTTAATATAATTTGACATTACAGTAAAACCTTGATATAACGGATCAATACGAGGAATGCAGTGTTCGTTATAGTTCAATAAAAATAAATAACAATCTAGCGCTTAATAACAAATAAAACTAAACTAACATTAGACCTAGAACTAGAAACATTCTGTTTAGCTAAATGTTTCTAGTTGTAGGTCTAATATTAGTTCTAGTGATAGTGGTAGGTAGCGCTAGTTAGCATAAGATATCATTATTTTGCATATTTTTATTGCACTAAAACTAGAAGTAACACTAGACGTAGAACTAGAATCATTCGGGTTTAGCCGTCTTGAGAGACGTGCGGCTAAATCCGAATGATTCTAGTTTTAGGTCTTGTGTTAGTTCTAGTGACAGTGATAGGTAGCGCTAGTTACCAAAAGATATCACTATGTTGCATAATATTATTGCACTAANGAATTTCATTTTACACCGTTAAAAACCATAAATTCACCCGGTATAGGTCCTCTATAAAACAATTTCGATAGGAATTTGCGATCACGTAATTACACAAAAAAATGTGAAGTAATATACGTCTAATGTTTTGCACAAAATTTTATAGTAATATTCTTCTTTAAAGTCCTAATTTATATGAAAAGAAAATGAGTATGAATTTAAATAAAGTACTGCTTGCGTAGTACTACTTCCGGTTGACGAATTTAATTCAAATTTTGACACAACATTACCCTTTTGGTCTTATAATCATATGCCAAGTTTCATAAAGCTAGCTAATTGCTAACACCAAAATAATATTTTCGATCGGGTTTTCTTACCGCTCGGACCACTGTGCGCTGTGTTCATTATAGTTCAATAAAAATAGATAACAATCTAGCGCTTAATAACAAATAAAACTAAACTAACATTAGACCTAGAACTAGAAACATTCTGTTTAGCTAAATGTTTCTAGTTGTAGGTCTAATATTAGTTCTAGTGATAGTGGTAGGTAGCGCTAGTTAGCATAAGATATCATTATTTTGCATATTTTTATTGCACTAACACTAGAAGTAACACTAGACGTAGAACTAGAATCATTCGGGTTTAGCCGTCTTGAGAGACGTGCGGCTAAATCCGAATGATTCTAGTTTTAGGTATAATGTTAGTTCTAGTGACAGTGATAGGTAGCGCTAGTTAGCAAAAGATATCACTATGTTGCATATTTTTATTGCACTAAAACTAGAACCAACACTAGACCTAGGACTAACACAAGACCTAGAACTAGAATCATTCGAATTTAGCCGTTTTGAGAGACGTGCGGCTAAATCCGAATGTTTCTAGTTCTAGGTCTAATGTTAGTTCTAGTGACAATGATAGGTAGCGCTAGTTAGCATAAGATATCATTATGTTGCATCTTTTTATTGCATTAAAACTAGAACTAACACTAGACCTAGAATTAGAAACATTCAGAAAGATACTTTCTAGTTCTAGGTCTAGTGTTAGTTCTAGTTTTACACTAGCACTATCACTAGAACTAACACAAGACCTAGAACTAGAATCATTCGGATTTAACCGTCTTGAGAGACGTGCAGCCAAATTCGAATATTTCTAGTTCTTGGTCTAGTGTTAGTTTTACGCTAGAACTAATACAAGACCTAGAACTAGAATCATTCAGATTTAGCCATCTTATGAGACGTGCGGCTAAATCCGAANTAGTGATAGTGGTAGGTAGCGCTAGTTAGCATAAGATATCATTATTTTGCATATTTTTATTGCACTAAAACTAGAAGTAACACTAGACGTAGAACTAGAATCATTCGGGTTTAGCCGTCTTGAGAGACGTGCGGCTAAATCCGAATGATTCTAGTTTTAGGTCTAATGTTAGTTCTAGTGACAGTGATAGGTAGCGCTAGTTACCAAAAGATATCACTATGTTGCATATTATTATTGCACTAAAACTAGAACCAACACTAGACCTAGGACTAACACAAGACCTAGAACTAGAATCATTCGAATTTAGCCGTCTTGAGAGACGTGCGGCTAAATCCGAATGTTTCTAGTTCTAGGTCTAGTGTTAGTTTTACGCTAGAACTAATACAAGACCTAGAACTAGAATCATTCAGATTTAGCCATCTTATGAGACGTGCGGCTAAATCCGAATGTTTCTAGTTCTAGGTCTAATGTTAGTTCTAGTGCAAAATTCGAACTAACACTAGATCGAGAACTATAAATCTTCAGATTTAGCCGCACGTCTCTCAAGACAGCTAAATCCGAATGATTCTAGTTCTAAGTCTTATGTTAGTTCGAGTTTTGGGACAATGCAAGTGCACGGTAGTTTCGTAACTCTAGTTACTGCATTCATATATTGTGAGGTATATGAAATTCCCAGTGTAATTTTAAATGATAATATTATAGAAAGCAATGAAAATTTAATGAGAAGTAATAATCCCTCTTGTTATCGTGATATGAATAGTATCCGAATACGTCGTCTAAAAAGAGAAATCTGTTTTTGAGAAAAGCCGATTCGATGACGGGATACAGAACCGTGTAAGGCGATGTATGAATCGGTTGAAATGTGCTTTTTAGACTTCGTGAAACTCAATATCATCGTGCCAGCTATCCTTTTACATTAAAGGGAATATTTTGTTGAAATAGACGCAAATAGAATTCTTAATGGTTATGTATTGTCCACCTGAAACTTTAAGGTGGATGAATTACTTTAAGAGGTTTGTATATTTTCATTTACTATAATGTTTTATGTCGGTTTAATGTCAGAATAAATTTTTTTTCTGATTCTTTAAACATGTTTATTTCAATATTGAGAGGTGAAGCGTGTTTTACTGTCAAAACTGAATTTAATTAAACGTTATATCATTTCCGGAAATTGTTCATTTTCACGAGAGAAATAGAAACTTTGCCACTTTGTATATAAATAGAAATTTCATATGTAAATAAATCTAAAAATTAAACATTACCTTTGGATGATCTCTCACTGGAACCACAACGCGAACAGCAACTTTTATTGGTTTATCTCTGGTGATGTCAACCATTCTTCTTTGTTCTCCTTTATTTTCTGAAATCAAATTAAACAAAAAAAACTTTTTAGTATACATAAAATAGTATTACTCGTAATTATCATTATTATTATTAATAATAACATAACATTCACTAATGGAAAAGTTTAAGTAGTAAATCCCCGAATTTAACGAGACTTCATTCGACCATCAAGTAATTAATAAGTTACGATCTAATAAAACATCCCCAAAAGCTTAAACGTGTACTTTGATAGCAATTTATATTCAACCAAAAAGGAGTTCAACCCAGACGATATTTTATCGTGATTGTCTATAAACTAAGACCGCGTTGAAAATGTGATCCTCATCTCGTATTGCCAAATAGGACGATAATGAAAGATTCTGGGTGGTATAAACTATGCTATTAGCTCGTAAAATCCGTGTTTATGCACGAGCTCGTTGTTATATCAACCACGTTTATCGAAACCAAGAGGGGTAAAAGGATATACTTTGATGGTATCTGAAGATGACGACAGTTGGGAGAAGTCATTTATGATGGAATCAAAGACAAAGATAAAGAAAAGAAAAAGTTTTATAGTTTATTCCGATATAAGGGGTGAATATACAACAAAAGAATTTAAGGTTTATCGAAGAGAAACCTGGGAAGAATATAAAATTTTTGTATTTATATTTGGGGTATAAAAAAGAGCAATAAATACTTATAGGGTGAAAAAACCGAGCATAATGAAATAAAAAAATAAAAAAGAATGAAGTAAAAACATGTACAAACTATAAAATAATTAAATTTTAAAACCCTATTTCAATTTTATTTTATTTTATTTTACATTTGTTTGTCTTTCGAAATTAAACTTTGTTAGTTCAGGTTGCAATATAATTTGTTATCCAGTGTTAATTTGTGGTTGTTTTCAAGAATAACAATTTTATACTATAAACAATAATAAACGACGTATAATGTAATTAATATGTAAATGTATACTAACTTAAAATGTGTTCACAAACTGCATCCATATTAAAATTACCGCGAATAAATCTCATATATTAAAAGAACAGCCATAAAAACATATTGAATTTTTATGATAAATCATAATATTTACGTATATTACTAAAAACTCATAAACCTATCTATTGTTACAAAACCAATAACATTTCCGCCGTGAATATAAACCACTAAACATTGATTAAGCCCATTGTATCCGCATACAAAGGCCGATACGGCGTCGTTTAATGGGTCCTATTTCGAATTACGCCTCCAAATTAAATTTTAAACCCATCGTTAGCTACTTGTGATGCCTCATTTATATTCCTTCTGTTATTCAATCGAAACTTTAGCGTTGTTTCTTTTTTACGCAGCAATAAAATTAAAATTTGAAACACATTAGTGAAGTTAAATGAACCGAGGTGTTGCGAGGGAAAATAAAAAACGAACTGAATGTAAGTTTTTAAAAATGCCGTGTCGACGGCAAAAGTGTATTAAAAGTTTTGGTGGCGGTGCACGTTGCTGTGTCGCGCCTTGAAATTAAATTAGAGTACACCCTATTTCATATTTATCGACGAGGGTGATGTGTCCCGTGCCGGTAAAATTACGTGATGTGGTTAAATATTACGGGACTTTAAAAGTTTTCTAATATAGCAGGTTAAAATCTCTCTTTATACAGATCGTTTCAATCTTATATTACAGAACATAAATAATTAGGTTATTTTAAATTGAAGAGATATCGTCTATATTCGATATTGTATAAAATTAATTTAAAATCTCGTTGAATAACTTAATCTTGTGCAAGATGAGTGGACGTTGGAAAATGTAATTTACACCGAGCGAAAAATTAAGATCATTTTACGACGACAGAGCATTCCCTCGAGCCGATTAAAACTATCCTATTCCTGGGATCTACGCCCTCTTTCCTGCGGGGGTATTCACCATGAAATGGGATTTCGATTGGAGCGGGGCACTCCATTTGTCCTCCCCAATGTCTACGGTGGATGGTTGCCGACCCTTCAGGGTATTTGAAAATATAAATTCCAAGAGAAAACGGCGCACCGTTCACCGGACCGGAAATGGAAAGAGGTAAATCCTGCGAAGAAGGGTATGAAAATATTTTCCTAAGCTATTGTGGTTGCCAATCCTTGAAAAATTTTCTTTTTCGCAATAGGATTAGTTTAGCTTTCTATATTTATTATTTTTACTTTGTAGATTTTACTTTGTACCTAAAGTAGAACAACATGTGTAGGATAAACATCTCGGATCCTTCAGCAACTGCGTCGTAAACGGTGCAAAGTCTCTCGCTTATACAATGAAGGAATTTCAATTTCGCCCAGACTGCGACTAAGAGGCTAATTCGGGTTAGATTCAAATGAGGAAAGCACAAAGGCGTTGGTAATTAGGGTAACAGGTTAGTTTTGGCGATCGTTATTGCACTGGCGAGTGCCACAAAGCTGCAACGAACAGGCGTTTCTATCGATCGAACGTTCACTGAAATTACATTGCATCGTTATTGTTGTTTAACGACCACCGGCGAACGTTCACAGATACTTTGCTTTTTTTTCGTCTCCGTCTAATTTTCAATTGAAAATGATTATAAAAAATTCGCAAATTTTAAAAACATAAAGATAAGTTTTATAATATATGCAAATTGAACAAATAAATTGTTTTTTACTCAAAGGTTTATTTTTTTGTGTTATTTTTCTTTACAACCTCCCACGTCCTTCTATTCAATTCCAAACGGGAATAAAAGCAACAGTTTTATGTCCGACCCGTAAGGTACGTGCGCCAATGGGTATAGCAATTGAATACCGAACTGAAAACTGCGCAAATAGCCGAGCTATGTTGGGGTTGTTACGACGACATCTGTTGCTTATTGCTGAAACGATTTGGAGTAAGTAAATCTTGTGTACTCAACACAGTGAATTTACAAATCCTTTTCTGAAGGAGTTTTAAATATTTGCTTTGCGTTTTATTGACCGGCAACAGTTCGCATAATATCTAGGTATGTCAAATGTAATTCTTTTAATCCGTATACTATTTAATTGCGTCTTTAAACGCACGGCTAAACCCGATACTTTCTAGTTCTAGGTCTAGTGTTAGTTCTAGTTTTACACTATCACTAAAACTAACACAAGACCTAGAACTAGAATCATTCGGGTTTAGCCATCTTGAGAGACGATCAGCTAAACCCGAATGTTTCTAGTTCTCGCTCTAGTGTTAGTTCTAGTTTTGCACTACAACTAACACTAGAACTAGAATCATTCGGGTTTAGCCGTCTTGAGAGACG
>NW_019281293.1:61813-116755 GCF_000648695.1 Onthophagus taurus | reverse complement strand
ATTTAGTGTTCCAGACGCTGTATTTAGACCTGTCGGCAGTATCTAATCTTCAGAAAGCAGTATTTAGTCTTCTAGAAGAAGTATCTAGTCTTCTGCCAAAGTTATGTATGTTTTCTCCAAAATATTTTATATTTCTTTTGCAGTATTTAGACCTGTTAGCAGTAGCTAGTCTTCAAAAAGCAGTATTTAGTCTCCACAAAGCAATTTTAGTCTTTAGAAAGCAGTATTTAGTGTTCCAGACGCTGTATTTAGACCTGTCGGCAGTATCTAATCTTCAGAAAGCAGTATTTAGTCTTGTAGAAGAAGTATCTAGTCTTCTGCCAAAGTTATGTATGTTTTCTCCAAAATATTTTATATTTCTTTTGCAGTATTTGGACCTGTTAGCAGTAGCTACTCTTCATAAAGCAGTATTTAGTCTCCACAAAGCAATTTTAGTCTTTAAAAAGCAGTATTTAGTGTTTCAGACGCTGTATTTAGACCTGTCGGAAGTATCTAGTCTTCAGAAAGCAGTATTTAGTCTTCTAGAAGCAGTATCTAGTCTTCTGCCAACGTTATGTATGTTTTCTCCAACAATATCTTATCTTTCTTTTGCAGTACTTAGACCTGTCAGCAGTGTCTAGTCTTCAAAAAGCAGTATTTAGTCTCCACAAAGCAATTTTAGTCTTGATTAATGTCGTTTTGATTAATGCCAATTTGATTATGACAGTTGCCAAATTGGTATTGTTTAATTCCATTTTGAATTTGATTAATGCCAATTTGAACTTGAAAAGGCCGAAAATTCATGGTTATCATAAGAACGTTACCTTTTTGCAATCAAAACTTTTCCTTTGCAAAACTACCCAATGCCTGTACTATTGTAGTGAGTTTAGACATGCATGGATTTAGTGGCGCCAATCAAAACTGGCGCGCCAGTAAAATTAAATTGCATGTGTAACCATTAATTGGCATGCAATTTGAAATCATGCATGCATGGATCAGAAAAGTCTGCACTCTTCTGACATCACAGCCGCCAGTGATGAGTCTAAAAACATGTAACCATAACAACATAGATGAGTATCCACAAAAACACAAAATTTTTTAATGTCAAATGTAGGTTATGTTATGACACGATTTTTTCGTCGTTTCTTTTTCTGTATTTCTTTTATATTTTTTTTTACACTAAAACTTTTGAACTTTTGCGACTATTTTGCATGCTTCGGAAAATTCACTCGACATGTGCAATACACTTTAAAAATGCAACTGGCGTGTCACTTATTTTTGTTTTCCCCACATGTATATAGTGTAAACCTTTACTGGCGTGTAAATAGAACTGACGTAACTACTGGTGCCATTGTTAAACTACCCAATGCCTGTACTATTAAGCTATGTTGCATTTTATGCTGGACAGTGCAAGTTCATACTAGTTTCGTAACTATGGTTACTGCATTATATATTGCGACTGTTTAAATTTAAAAATTTAAATGAAATATTAATTCCGGAACTAGCGACGTTGTCAAGTCTAATCTAGCGTGAGACGTGAGACGATTTAGATGAAATTGGTCAGCCTTTATCCAGCGGCGTATCCAAAGAGCATCCNAGACTTTTTCTTGCAAATTAACCTTCTGACCAGAGTATTCCCGACTATTCCCTTAAGTTTGGTTTTTCACTAGTATAATTCTTAAATTTTTGCTGAAGTATGGATTATGATTATTCCAGTCTTTTTTAAGTTTATTTATATTTCTTTGATTATATATTTTTTTTTAATTAAAATGCATTTTTTAATTTTTTTCAATTAAAATGAATTTTTTCCCCAAGGGGGAACAAGAACAAGAATTTCTTCATCATAAATGTGTAAGGCTAAGTCCTTACAGTCCAATGCTAAACCCAATGAACACTCTTGGTCAATTTTGAAAGCAGGTGTAAAGGCGGATTTGGCAAATGCAGTTATAAATATTTTAGAAGGAAATTTGTCTCAAACAGAGCACAGAATTCGAAAATTATAAAATATAATTAGAAACATTATTCCAAAAATTAATGTAACTAACTCTAACAAGGTTTATAGCCGGAATTCAAAAGCATATCACATCTATTTTAAACATGGAGGATGTCACCTTTTGAGTTACTAATATTGTTTATTACCAAGTATAAAATTATGCGTTTAAAACGTTAATCACGAATCAAAGATGGTTTTGTTAAATTATTGAATGCCAATTTGATATTGATTAATGTCGTTTTAATTAATGCCAATTTGATTATGACAGTTGCCCAATTGGTTTTGTTTAATGCCATTTTGAATTTGATTAATGCCAATTTGAACTTGAAAAGACCGAAAGCTCATGGTTACCTTTTTCCAATCAAAACTTTTCCTTTGCAAAACTACCCAATGCCTGTACTATTGTAGTGAGTGTAGACATGCAAGGATTTAGTGGCGCCAATCAAAACTGGTGTGCCAGTAAAATTAAATTGCATGTGTAAACATCAATTGGCATGCAAATTGAAATCATGCATGCATGGATCAGAAAAGTCTGCACTCTTCTGGCATCACTGGTGTCAGTGATGAGTCTAAAAACATGTAACCATGACAACATAGATGAGTATCCACAAAAACACAAAATTTTTTAATGTCAAATGTAGGTTATGTTATGACACGATCTTTTCGTCGTTTCTTTTTCTGTATTTCTATTATCTTTTTTTACACTAAAAGTTTTGCGACTATTTTGCATGCTTCGGAAAGTTCACTCGACATGTGCAATACACTTTAAAAATGCAACTGGCGTGTCACTTATTTTTGTTTTCCCCACATGTATGTAGTGTAAACCTTTACTGGCGTGTAAATAGAACTGACGTAACTACTGGCGCCATTGTTAAACTACCCAAACTATTAAGCTATGTTGCATTTTATGCGGGACAGTGCAAGTTCATACTAGTTTGGTAACTATGGTTACTGCATATATATATTGCGACTGTTTAAATTTAAAAATTTGAATGAAATATTAATTCCGGAACTAGCGACGTTGTCAAGTCTAATCTAGCGTGAGATGTGAGACGATTTAGATGAAATTGGTCAGCCTTTATCCAGCGGCGTATCCAAAGAGCATCCTAATTTCTTATATAAAATTACAATTAAAAATTAATTGTTAAACTAACTACTAATTGAAAAATTATTGTCGTAACATTTTTATAAATTGTAGACTAAATTTTTTTCTATATCTTTCTCAAGTTTTAATAAGGCTTGAAAGTATTAATTACAATAAATATAATGTAATTTTTTAAATTAATCAGAGGACGTAGAAGCAATATACTTGGTAAATGATACAAGTATGTATGTAGTGTTTTGATTGATAAGTTTTATATCTAACTAGAAGTACTAGTACATACAAATTATTTACAAAGAAAATATAAATAAATAAAAATGAAGAAAAATGAATCATATATTGATTCGCAAATAGGTTTATTTATTTTAGTGTATGCCTTATTCTAGGGGCAATAATATTCGGGAATGTTTCGGCGATAATCGGCCGCTGGTCCGATCTGTGCACGTTCATTGTTTCAACTGGTTTCGACAAAGGTTGTTAGTAAACAAACCGTGTGTTGTGTTGGCTTCAAGTTTTAGTGTTTACAACTGCTTCTATATATACAATTTCTTTGCGTGAAACTGTTTAGTAATATCTGGTGTAGCCGGTTCGCCCGCTTGAGTTAACTCGTTAACAAATCTTTAACGTAAAATTCAACGAATTAACTGTGTTTAAACGACAACAAACTTCCTACATTTTAATTAATACGAAGTAAGATTAATGGTTTTATTATTCCATCAAATTGAGGGAAATAACTTGTTTAAATAGTAATAACATAACCACAACAAAATAAATTAATGAGTTATGAAATGAATTATTATGAATAATATCTCGAAATTATCTTTCCTATTACTTAAAGGTAAGTGAATTAATACGAATAAATCTAAAGAAAATAACAACACTTAGCTTAATCTGTTGGTTGTACGATAAATCAGTCCACGGTACGGGATTATCAAGAACAGGAACCAAAACGATGTTTCTTCATTAAGGTTATTATTTTTTTTCTTCAAATTAAGTTTTTTTGAGGTTATGTGAACATTTGTCTTTATACATAACCTAAATCGTTGCTTATAATGTTCGACGTGACAAAATTTGCGTGTGTTCTCTCTCGCGTTCAAAATCACACTAAAATTTTAAATTTTCGTTTCTTTACTGTTTGAAATTGAAAAATAGTGTTCCCCGATTGGTCAATTCCATTAACTTGAAATTCCTTCTTAAAATTTTTTAATACTACCAACTTTAAAATTTGAAATGTCACTAATTTAATTTGATTAAATATCATTTAAATTTTTTTAATAACTATATTTATGTATGAAATTTCGTAGTTTTAATGCTTCTTTAAATTACTTTCTAGATATCTGATCATTTTCTTTTATATTCAACGGCGAAATTCCCAAAATGCTCAAATCTTGAGATTATGGATTTTCGTCTAAACTTTCATCAATTCATACAAAGGACGGCTGTTTTCCATTCTTACTATGCTAAGATTATCATTTTCAATGGTTTCAACCGGATAAATAAGGATTTGAATAAGAAATTGAGAAAAGAATCAAATTGAGGTTATCTATCTGTCAGGGGGTCTTTAAAATTACTTCGTATCGACTTTACGTGGATTATATGCAATAGAAAACATCAACGGCCAATAATACATAACGGAATTCATTAGTAAATAATATTTTATATTATAAAAATTAATTTATTATTATTATCATTCATAACATTTTCTTAGCTTCAATACGATAAATCTTCAAATCCTCAAAATAATGTTTTATGATATTATTATAATACATATATATAAGGTATCTTGAGGGAGAGGAGATAGCAGAAGAGGAGATGGAAGCAGTGCTTAGGGGATTGAAGAAGGGAAAGGCGCCAGGGGAAGATGGCATCCAGAACGAGGCATGGTTGGAAGCATCAAGGGTGGTGAGAGTGAAGTTGTTGGAGGGGATGAATAGCGTATGGAGAGGGGGGCGATTCCGGAGGGATGGAAAGTGGGGGTAATTTGCCCAGTATATAAAAAGGGTAATAAGGGAAGGGTAGAAAGCTACAGAGGAATTAACCTACTAGACTCGGCATACAAGGTATACACGAAGATACTGCTGGGAAGACTGGAGGAGGAGATGGAGTTGGGGGGAATTTTGCCGGATGGGCAGGCAGGCTTTCGGAAGGGAAGGGGAGCAATCGACAACGTGTACGTGTTGAAGCATCTGGCAGATAGAGAGCTGGATAAGAAGGGAGGGAAATTGTACGCCCTGTTTATAGATTTGAAGGCGGCTTTTGATAAGGTGGATAGGGGAAAGTTGTGGGAGGAGGGGGATCACGGAACACCTAATTGCGAGAGTGAAGGAAATATACATGGAGACTATGGCTAGGATAAAAGTGGGAGATAAGCTGAGCGACTTGTTTTGGACGACGAAGGGACTGAGGCAGGGATGTCCGCTGAGCCCAAGTCGGTTTGCACTGTATACGGCGGACCTGGAGGATAGATTGGGGAAGGGGCAAATGGGAGGGTTGGTGGTAGGAGGTAGAAATGTGCATATGTTAGCATACGCGGATGACATCGTGGTCATCGCGAGAGAAGCGGCGGAGATGAAAGATATGATAAAGACATTGGAAAGATATTTTAGGGGGAAGGGGCTGGAAGTGAATGTGGGGAAGACAAGGATGATGAAGTTTTGTAAGGGGGGGAGAAAAAGAACAGAAAACTGGAGATGGGAGGGAAAAGAGATCGAGGAGGTTAGGGAGTATACTTACTTGGGGTATGTGTTCAGGGAGGACAACAGGGAGGGGTCGCATGTGATAGCTATGGCAAAAAAGGCGAATAAGGTGATGGGACAAGTATGGGGTTGGGGGAAGAGAGTTTTTGGAAGGAATGTGGCAGCGAGGAAGATTATGTTTGAAGGCCTGGTTAGCAGTGTGATGATGTATGGAGCAGAGGTATGGGGATGGAGAGAGCAGGCAATGCTGGAGGACGTGCAAGCTAGATACTGGAGATGGGTGCTTGGGGTGGCGAGAGAAACACCGGGGTATATAGTGAGGGAAGAGGTAAAGGTGGATAAGGTCAGAGTGGAGGCGGGCAGGAGAGCAGTGAAATATGAAGAAAGAATAGAAGGGAGGCCAAACTGCGGGATCTTGGGGGAGTGTTGGAGGGAAATTAGAGAGGGAAAGATCAGATATGGGAAAGGAGACAGAGACAACTATTATAGACGAGCGGGCTACTCGGTAACTGAGATAAATAGTAGACGAAGGGTGGGTAGGGAGATGTGGAGGGAGTTGAGAGATAGGGACCGAGATGTGCAGAGACAGGAAAGAAGGACACAAATAAAAGAGGGGAGGTATAACGAAAGGTACAGGGACATAATAACGGAGGGGCTGCCTAGATACTTGTTATTGGAAGGAGATGAGGAAGGGAAGAAGTTGGTGGCTAGGTTCCGTTGTGGAAACGAGGAGAGAGCTAACAGATACTGGATGGCCGATGAGGAGAGGTGGTGTAGGCTATGCAGGGAGGAATGGGAAACGTTGGAACATATGTTGAATGGGTGCAGTGAGTTGAGGGAGGAGGAGTTGGACCGAGGGCAGATCTTAGGAGAGGGGGGAGAGGGGAAACGATGGATGAGAATGGTTGTGGGGGTGAGGAGACAAAGGGATGGATGAGGGGAGGATTGGGCCGAGGAGCCGAGGGTATGGAAATGGAGGAAGAGGGTAGAGGGTGAAAATAATATACTAATGACATATATTAGGATGTATTAAGGGGAAAATTGTAATTATCAAAAACAATAAAATGCTTATTATTATTAGTATATAAGGTATCTATTGACATAACAAAATTGTAAGTCATAAAGATAACAATATGTAAAAGAGTAAAGAACAAGTAGGTATGCATAAATTACAGAAAGATAATGTGGATGGCTTTTCAGGCATTTATTACATAGCGAATATCTCTGTAACGCTCAAGGTCGCAGAAGCAGACTTTGTTTCAGTCTGATCAAAAGGTACAGGATTAGGTTCGGTTTTATTGACTTCTTCAGTCCCACCAGGTTGCCGTGTTTCAGAGAGGGTGTGTTTCGTTGATGTTGCAGTCAACTCATCAGGTCCGACACATATAGTTGGACTTTGCTGACAAAATCAAACGCCTGTATAAGGTGCACGTCTTAATAAGGCGATGAGGATTGACTTTTCAGTATAACGAACATTTCCGTTTACGTATTAGGACAGAAAAATATTGTGTTATCCAGATTTTATTGTGACCATGTTTCTTCACACGTTACATCACCACGCTTCTTCGGTGATGCTTGTGCTGGACAAAAATAAACATACTCTAACAATAAGTAAACTATAAAATTGTTATTTTATTAAATTAACTTTGGGTTGGTAACAGGAAATAACATTTTACACTAAACCAACAAACGATGTATTTACAAACGTGGAGTAGCGAAACACAACCTCATATAATCAACTTTTGATGCTATTACTTGTTTTTCGTATATGCCATTATTGTTTGTTCGGTTCCACAAATTGAATCAAACAGCACAAAGTCGTTATAAAAACGTAGCTAAAACATGTGTTTTTAATTTCGATTATTTTTTATTTATGGAGGAATACTTATTATGAATAAAGAAATATAATAGTCGAAAATTCATTCCATTACTATAATAATATTATTTCCAAGATAAAAGGATCCTTTGAATAGAAAAGTGGTTAATATACGAGTTTTGATGAGGCTAGCACTTGTCGTTTTGCGTTTTAGTACTGTTATACGTGAGACGCAAAGTTGTGCTGTCAAATGAAAGGGCTTTAATACCGCCCAGCTACTACTCGTCGTTATAAAGAACAAAGACAAAACCTCGCTTATCGAGCCTTTCGCTCACCGACATTGTGCACTCTGCCTAATATCGTCTCGTTGAGTACTGGCACATCGCGCCTTTCCAAAGAGAATATTAAACAAACAAGCCTCTTTGGACGCCCACTGAAAACGGATTATCCATGCAGAACTGACGCCGGAACAGAACCGTTCGTCGTCACACTCCATACCTTTTATTTTAATGAAAAGGTGTTAAGTCGAAACGTAATAATGTCAGAGAAAATCCGGTTGAATAAAACTTTTAACACCTGTAAAATTCCGGACAGGCGACAAAAGAGATCCTTTAGGTTGTATATTAACTCAATGCAACTTTAGAAACGATTCTTCTATTTGTTCTCAGTTAGTTGTTTCGCAGTTAAGAACAAGTCCGTCTTTTTTAACGAAGTCGTATAAAGCTTTATTTTTTTGAAAACAGAAAAAAGTGATGTATGAATTAAGCACAGTTGAATCAGAATAAATATTAAGCCGGATATGATAGTTCCCCAAAGCTAATAATTTTAACTGCTATTTGTATTGTCAATACAAACCTAAAATTGTTTTTTTTATGTCCCATTTCGTGCACACCGTTACAAAAGCAGTTTTAACACAAATCCCTTCTGAACCATTTTAAATCGTTTTTTCACACCCGGTATTACACTCCTATAGAAATGATGGAAACCGGTAATTCACAAACGGCACGTTTGTGCGTTTGTTCATGATGAGTTTTAGTTAAAAACGGGAAATTTAGATTCAACGCAACGAACGAGCGTTACGACTTCTATTTACGGGGTTAAATATCCGTGATATAAGCCTGGAATATTTTCGAAATATCAACTTTACGACGACGCTGCTGTCACGTGATAAGGCTATCGTTTAATCTTGGCTTGAAAGTTTCGATTTAGAATTTGCATTCGCCGGCGATTCCGGATTCTACGAACTGATTTTAAATTAATTTTCAGTAGATAGCTCATTATCTCTAGAAGGAAAACCTTTCTTAATAAATATTAATAAGGAATCTTACAGAAAAGAAATCCATTCAGGAATTTCAATTACAAAGATAAATCTGTGTAATAAATCATAGTATATAAATTTCGTTGTGCAACTTAAAATTAGGGAACAGCTTACGCTTGTTTTGCAACTAAATTCGCCACAGGGATTAATTCATTACAAAGTTGGCAATATTACAGTAATGGCGTCAAGGAAACTATATCTACGTTTGCTCGGGTGTCGCTAAGTGAAATTAATTTTATATTCATCCCGGTGCCTCCTTCTCCACTCCTCCCAATACTCTGCATTTAGGGCGTAATGCGAATACTGCCCTGTAATTGATGGCCGCCCTAGCAATTAGCTTAATGAATTGGGAAATCGAAATTCGAATTGTGTTTGTGACGTCTTCAACCAACTCAAGCTGCAAACCAATAAGGACAAATTCAAAAAACATCATCGTAAATAAAATAATATTGTATGCTTCTTTGTCCCTTGTATAAATTTGTAACTTTCGTTTATGGTTAAGTTAAATACTCGCAGAAATGGGGGTATTTTCCCCAAGGAGAAATATTAGAAACAATTTGCGCTCGACCACACCATAAATAAGAGAAGTGCGCAACATTGTATTCGAGCAATACCTCCGACGAAAACTTTCCCCGAGATCCGAAGGAACGCTCATAAAACTGCGCACGTTACGGTTAAGGCTAACGAGCAAAAGTTTACACCCTTAAATACGACTTAAAATTTACGGCTGTCAAGGTTTCGTTTCGTTTTAGCCTCTGAAATTCTGAAACTGTTCCAAAAATGGAAAAAAAAAATACGGAAACGAACTCCCGATTGTATTCCGGCGTTGAAAAAGTTGGATCCCCCGGGAAATTGAATTAGTAAATCGTGAAGTTGGGGATGAAGCGATCGCATAAACCATTCATTCGCGAGAACCTCTTCGATTCATTTTATTTCGTGACTTTTTTTCATGAGCAATGTTTCAGCTGGGAAAATAATACACGATGGAAGGAAGAAAAAATTAGAGAAAAGTTATTACATTCAGCGATAAATGAATGAATTAAATTAAATTTCTTCGTATTATGCAACAAACTAATTATCCCTAAGACGAGATTTTACAATGATCTTGCCGTGAAGTAAAACAAGCTCAGAAGTTCCGTTACGTGAGCGAGAGTCTCGAGGGTGTGCTTTATTAATCTTAAATTAAATACCGTATACATTGAGCATGAGGGTAGGTGTTTATATTAAATTTTCATGTAAACATTTGTATCTTCTATAGAGAGTTGAGTTGTCGTTTATGGTAAAAATTTTAACATTTATAAAATCAGAAAATTAGAAGAATTCGTAGTTTCACAATTGGTTAATAAAAAAACGGTATTCCGAGCATGATACAGAAAAACTTTTAGAACAAATATTGTAGCAAATTTTACCCTTAACGCATTGCTCTCTGACAAGTTTGCTCTCAGATGCATCAATGCAGAGAAATATACGAAAATATGAAAATTCGAAGAATTCGTGGTTTCACAAGTTACTAATGGAAAAAAAACAATATTCCGAACATGATACAGAAAAACTTTTAGAACAAAAATTGTAGTAAATTTTACCCTTTACTCATTGCTCTCTGACAAGTTTGCTCTCAGATGCATCAATGCAGAGAAATATACAAAAATATGATAATTGGAAGAATTCGCAGTTTTACAAGTTGCTAATGGAAAAAACGGCATTCCGAGCATGATACTAAAACTTTTACAACAAATTTTGTAGCAAATTTTACCCTTAACGCATTGCTCTCTGACAAGTTTGCTCTCAGATGCATCAATGCAGAGAAATATACGAAAATATGATAATTAGAAGAATTTGTAGTTTTACAAGTTGCTAATGGAAAAAAACGGTATTCCGAGCATGATACAGAAAAACTTTTACAACAAAAGTTGTAGCAAATTTTACCCTTTACACATTGCTTTCTAACACTTTTGCTCTCAGATGCATCAATGTAGAGAAATATTCGAAAATATGAAAATTCGAAGAATTTGTGGTTTCACAAGTTACTAATGGAAAAAAATAGTATTCCGAGCATGATACAGAAAAACTTTTAGAACAAAAGTTGTAGCAAATTTTACCCTTTACGCATTGCTCTCTGACAAGTTTGCTCTCAGATGCATCAATGTAGAGAAATATACAAAAATATGATAATTGGAAGAATTCGTAGTTTTAAAAGTTGCTAACGGAAAAAAACGGTATTCCGAGCATGATACAGAAAAACTTTTACAACAAAAGTTGTAGCAAATTTTACCCTTTACACATTGCTCTGTAACACTTTTGCCCTGAGATGCATCAATGTAGAGAAATATTCGAAAATATGAAAATTGGAAGAATTCGTAGTTTCACAAGTTGCTAATGAAAAAAAAAAAACAGTATTCCGAGCCATGATACAGAAAAACTTTTAGACAAAAGTTGTAGCAAATTTTACCCTTTACACATTGCTCTCTAACACTTTTGCTCTCAGATGCATCAATGTAGAGAAATATTCGAATATATGAAAATTGGAAGAATTCGTAGTTTCATAAGTTGCTAATGAAAAAAAAAAGGTATTCCGAGTATGATGCAGAAGATTTATATTAAATTTTCATGTAAATATTTGTATCTTCTATCGTTTTTAAGCAGAGTGTTGAGTTGTCATTATTTGTATTTGTACAGGGTGGTTCAAATTCGATGTCCGAATAGGCTATCCCCGAAACTATAAGAGTTAGAAAAAAAATAGCTTACATGTCATGATTTCGTTTTTCGAGAAATTGCTAATGCCAAAAACCTCAAAGCGCTATCGTCTTTTGTTTTTCCCCTAGAGGCCAAAATTGAAAATATCGTAAAACAAGCAAGTGCAATTATCTTGGTTATTATTATAGGTGGAGTATTATGACTAAGACATTATATGGACACTTTTTTACAGAGAATTTGATGACGTAGTCAAAAAAAATTTTTCGGTTTTAGATTTCTAGATATTATGACAATTTTCGTTTTTTTAAATGGAACCAACCACTTATTACTTTCGCTTATTAAATTCGTTATTTTTTTCTGAATACAAAAATATGGGGTTATATAGGTCTATTTCTTATTGTTTTAGAATAAAGCTAAAAATAAAGTTTTTTTTAGTGTCGTCAAAGAAATTAAATTTACAGTTTCCTGTAAATTACGGTACATAAAATTTACTTTATTTTCTAATATGTAACATTCTAACATGTTAAACTTTTCGTAATACATCTTAAAAAACAGGATTTTTAATTTGACACATCCGAAAATGTTTCAATACAAACAAAATGCTATGTGTATTTGAATTAAAAAAAAATATATGCGCGCCATCTATCAATAATTTATTAAGTCATTTAATAATAATATTAAATATTAATAAAAAAATGTGAAATAATGCAATCTATTCCAACTTTTGTGTAAAACTAATAATATAAATTAAATAGTTCGACAAATGTATTTGTTTCAAATATTAGAAATATGTTTTTTAATTTTTAGTTATAATTTACAGGAAACTGTAAATTTAATTTCTTTGAGGACACTAAAAAAAATTTATTTTTAGCTTTATTCTAAAACAAAAGACGATAGCGCTTTGAGGTTTTCGGCATTAGCAATTTCTCGAAAAACGAAATCATGACATGTAAGCTACTTTTTTTCTAACTCTTATAGTTTCCGAGTTAGCCTATTCGGACATCGAATTTGAACCACCCTGTACAATTCATTCAACCAATATTTATGCTAAAAATTTTAACATTTAAATTATAACACACAAAAACCATTAATTATTAACAACACTATCATTTCGATTTAAAACCCAAAATAGGTTGCAATAAATACGATTACATGCTTTACAGAAATATTAAATATAGAATCGCATAGAGTGGAAATGTACATAAATCGAGTGTTTATAAAATACGCAGAAGCAGATAAGCTTTTCTATGTATAGGCTTCTCAGATAAGCAAGAGAAGTGTGTGTAGTTCGGTAGCACATCAAAACAGGATAGATTATAACTACATAAGCAGCTTTAAAGTGGAATATTATATTACTTCAAAGCATCATTTGAGCGGTATTTTAAATGGTAACACTGTATCCTTTGTAAGTGAATTACACAACCTGTAATGTGTTCATAAACGGCTTTCGTGATATATGATACGATCATGAAGACATTAGATAAGCTTAAAAGTTAAAAAATGAAGTAAGAAAACTTCAGTTTAAAAATTCTTAATCACCTTCTACGTTATCGTATCTATAAGTTGTTGATTAGTTTAAGCTTTCAGTATATTAATGAGATTTTCGAATAACATCGCAATAAACGCCGATCGATAATTTCACATTGTTCACTAGAACACCCTTCCCTTTTGCTCTAATTAACAAGTCTATCGGTCACCGAGATGCATGTGCATTCCGAACGTCATTATCCGGCACATTCATCAAAGCATGATCGTATCCGCGGACGCCATCAGAAGTTTAATTAGGCTGAATTGGGAAGCTCAATTCACACAGAATGCGAGATTTCAATTCCAACCTCCCCGTTCTCCTAAAATGATAACGTTTGAACGATGGCGAACAATTATCGATCGAACCGCGTTGCCTGAAAAACAATTCTGTACACCGCCCCATGACGGATGAAAGCTAAACGAGCTTCGAGAGTACCAATTGTTATTTCGACAATTCCATAAATCACCACATCGGCCACTGTTAATGCGATTGTGTTCGGTGGAGAAGTGCAAGATTTTAGTGTCGCACGGATCATTTCTGACCATTTGTCATTATTAATCCGCATGTTAAAATGGACAAGAATAATTAATCGTTGTAAATAGCAATCTATCGATTTGTTATGAGTTATGACAATCAAATCAAAATTTTGATTTCAAACTTTATTAACTACCCTTCTTACATAAAAGAACTTTAACTTTTCATTATGTGTAATCTAAACTAATAAACGTGAAACGTCCATCACTAAATCTCCTTTTGGAAACCAATATAGGAAATTCGTGCCACGAGACGAGTCCATCCATCAATCACTTCAATGATTTTAAAAAAACCGGATATACCTCACTCCCACGTCGACCTCTTCGCATTAAAGCGGATAACACGACATGATAGAGGTGTCGGAAGATTAGAAGGGACCCTCTCAGTTCCTGATGACCGTGTCCTTTCACTTCCACTCTTACGAGTTCCGTTAAACGACATCGAAGAGGGTAGTAACAATGCGGTGGAATAGAAAGAGAAAAATGGTGGAGGCGCCGGGCTACGAAGTGTACAGGCGTTTAAGCTGATGGCATCAAAAGCACTTTGTATTCAACTCGGAGTTCTCCAAATCACCTCACGCACAGTGTGCGTAAGAGATTTGTAGAGGTTCCTGTCACATCTGCTTTTGTGTTAACACAAAAAATGTTTACTTCTTTTTTTTTGGACATCTCAACACAAAGTAAGTAAATAGTCATTTGTACAGAATGGTTTCCTTTTGAACATAATCCGTCAGCTAATTAACCCTTTGTGTACCAAGAAGTCAAAAATTTTGAAACTTTGTGACAGAATTCAAACGCTTAAAAAAGATGCTAATTCAAAAATTCCTGGAAACTGTGTTTATTGAAATTAAGAAATGAAACTTATTTTAAATTGAAGCTCAAAGCTTTCTCTTTAAAATGATGTATAATAATCGTTGGGATGAATTAGAAAAATATTGAGAAAAAGAGTATTGAGTTAAAACTAACATTATCGTATAACCTGAAAGTGTCAAAAAAGATGCTAATTTAAAAAATCCTGGAAGCCGTATTTATTGAAATTAAGGAATGAATGTTATTTTAAATTAAAGCTCAAAGCTTTCTCTTTAGAATGATATATAATATTCGTCGAGTTGGATTGGAAAAATATTGAGAAAAAAATGTTGAAATAAAACTTACATTTTCGTATAACCTAAAAGTGTCAAAAAAGATGCTAATTTAAAAATTCATGGAAGCCGTATTTATTGAAATTAAGGAATGAAACTTATTTTAAATTAAAGCTCAAAGCTTTCTCTTTAAAATGATGTATAATAATTGTTGGATTGGATTGGATTGGAAAAATATTGAGAAAAAAAATGTTGAAACAAAACTTATATTTTCGTATAACCTAAAAGTGTCAAAAAGATGCTAATTTAAAAAATCCTGGAAGCCGTATTTATTGAAATTAAGGAATGATTCTTATTCTAAATTAAAGCTCAAAGCTTTCTCTTTAAAATGATGTATAATAATTGTTGGGTTGGATTGGAAAAATATTGAGAAAAAAAATGTTGAAACAAAACTTACATTTTCGTATAACCTAAAAGTGTCAAAAAAGATGCTAATTTAAAAATTCCTGGAAGCCGTATTTATTGAAATTAAGGAATGAAACTTATTTTAAATTAAAGCTCAAAGCTTTCTCTTTAAAATGATGTATAATAATTGTTGGGTTGGATTGGAAAAATATTGAGAAAAAAAATGTTGAAACAAAACTTACATTTTCGTATAACCTAAAAGTGTCAAAAAAGATGCTAATTTAAAAATTCCTGGAAGCCGTATTTATTGAAATTAAGGAATGAAACTTATTTTAAATTAAAGCTCAAAGCTTTCTCTTTAAAATGATGTATAATAATTGTTGGGTTGGATTGGAAAAATATTGAGAAAAAAAATGTTGAAACAAAACTTACATTTTCGTATAACCTAAAAGTGTCAAAAAAGATGCTAATTTAAAAATTCCTGGAAGCCGTATTTATTGAAATTAAGGAATGAAACTTATTTTAAATTAAAGCTCAAAGCTTTCTCTTTAAAATGATGTATAATAATTGTTGGGTTGGATTGGAAAAATATTGAGAAAAAAAATGTTGAAACAAAACTTACATTTTCGTATAACCTAAAAGTGTCAAAAAAGATGCTAATTTAAAAATTCCTGGAAGCCGTATTTATTGAAATTAAGGAATGAAACTTATTTTAAATTAAAGCTCAAAGCTTTCTCTTTAAAATGATGTATAATAATTGTTGGGTTGGATTGGAAAAATATTGAGAAAAAAAATGTTGAAATAAAACTTACATTTTCGTATAACCTAAAAGTGTCAAAAAAGATGCTAATTTAAAAATTCCTGGAAGCCGTATTTATTGAAATTAAGAAATGAAACTTATTTTAAATTAAAGCTCAAAGGTTGCTCTTTAAAATGATGTATAATAATTATTGGGTTGGATTGGAAAAATATTGAGAAAAAAAATGTTGAAATAAAACTTACATTTAAAAGAGTCAAAAAAGATGCTAATTTAAAAATTCCTGGAAGCCGTGTTTATTGAAATTGGAATGAGACTTATTTTAAATTAAAGCTCAATGCTTTCTTTTTAAAATGATCTGGATCTGGATCTTCTAACCTCACATGTGGATGAATAAGTTAAAATATACCTAAAAACCCTACAATAGTGAGGATTGCGTCGTTTTTCTTTCTTGTATAGTAGAAAGTACCAACAGCTCTAAATGCGCCGAATAGATGACTACAGTTGAGTATTTGAAATTACCGGTACTTTAAAGTACTGTCGGGACACAAAGGGTTAAGCATGATCACGTACGAAAACTCGATTTATTACCAAGGAAACTAAGCCTGAATATATCGCGGGTAAATATTTGTTAAAATAACGGGCCTAAAGCTAAACTAAATATCGTCGGGGATAATACCGTGAACGTAGTTATTACAAAGCGGTTGAAATTTGTTTAACGCCAAAACGAATTGCTTTTGGCAATGAAAGGAATGTTATTTTATACGTTTTAGGCACATGACGTATGAAGTGTAATGTACAACGCGTTACCAGTTGTTGTAGTGTTAATTATTAAAAACATCGTTAACGAGTTTGTGTCGACTTCGGCTATACAATGTTTGTGGTGTACATTGTGAGTATTGCGGCCTGTATCGGTGACTCGACTGCTTTCACTTGTGCAAACAACAACAACAGACTACCGCTAATTAACATTTGACATCGGACTAAGCATAAACCTTTCAACCGGTGTTACGTCGAAAACAATATCTACAATATTGTTTTTAATTTGTTTTGAGATCAAAAAATAATTTCGATTTCAACTTTCAAATAAAGTAAAATTTACTGCCGCCGGATGAATAGTATAGTAATAAAAGTTTGAATTGGATGTGGACTTGTTTATTTAAAACTTGCGGACCAGTTGAAGCCCGACTAAATGAGACGCAGTTATTTCGCGTCAGTTCAAACTTATTGGATGATCAAATATTGTCCATTCGAAACTGGTACTGCACACTTTTTTATTTTAATCGAATACACACCACACCAACCATACATAGGTGCAGGTAAATGGGTACTGCGTCGACGTGTTTACATTGGGGGAAACTTCGATATTGAATTAACATCAGCGGAAATGTTACGGTCCCAACCGTCAACAAACGACTATTAAAACACGACCGACCCTGACGAGCTTTTGCTATCGGTAATGGATGCAATGGAACCGAATATTGTAGTGTAAATGTTTCCATCGAGGCCACGTGAATTACGTAATGTCATTGAATATTAAACCTAGGGATATAGGTAGAATATTATTCCGTGTTCTACTCCTCTCTAGAGATATTTTCAAATCAATAATGTTTACGGCTTAATTAAATTTAAAGGTTGTATTGTAATAAATGTAATAATAGAGATCATTAACCTCTTAAGCGCTTTTTACGTCGAGCGTATGTGGTGTGCGATTCGTTTTGCCGCATGCGAACATATTCGTCAGACCTAACATCTTTATTTTTAAAATCGTCATGCCCACCGCGTAAAAAAATTAATTACAGTTGCTGCTTATTAGGTTTATTTCATTATTAAAACAACATAGACCTAACACTGGACTTAGAACTAGAAACTTTCGAGTTAAGTAGTGCGTCTTTTGAAGAAATGTTTGACGTTTCGGATGCCATGTTGCACCAGTATCGTCATTCCTTTCTAATTTTGTTTTCATAACAAAGGACGCATCGTTTTGTCGGCTTTTGTTTTATTGTAGGTGGAATGAAATCTGGGAAATGTCGCTCTATTAGCCAAGAAGGCCCTTGTGTCCTTGATCGGTCTTCTGAAAGATTAGCATATTTTTCGACAAGCATTTCACCCAGGTCCATCAAAGAATGTAGCCGTTATTTTTTATCACCAAGTGTTCGATGAATTTAGTAACAATTTATGTCCAAAAAGTGGCGAATATAATACGCGAAGGGAATGTCCTTGAACTGTTTGAATGAACAATTTTAGTGCACACAAATTCGGACAGCTATCCCGACCGTTGCATTAAGTGGATTACTAATTACTAGCGGATTAGTCGGATGAAGTCGTATTTGTTTCTTAATAAGGATCAATTCAAAATTTTTTTTTTAGTTATAAAGCTGTTCTTTTTTAACATTAATGGATAGAAAATAAAAAATCCTTTAAAATGAACCCAAACTCGACTTGTTTATCTCCAACCGTTATCGAGATATTTTAATCTTTACCAAAAAAAAAAATGGCGATTATTTGACATTTGACAGTTTTTAACCGAACTTTTTTATTTTTTCACCCAACTACATCGTGTTTGGTATCAAATTAAAGCATTTTTTATTCTTATTAAGATCATTTCAATATATCAAAAAATCGTTATATTTAATTTTGACATTTGACAGTTTCTAACCTAACCCAACTACATCGTGTTTGGTATCAAATTAAAGCATTTTTTATTCTTATTAAGATCATTTCAATAGTTATCAAAAAATCGTTATATTTAATTTTAACATTTGACAGTTTCTAACCTAACTTTTTTATTTTTTAACTAAAATACATCGTATTTGGTATCAAATTAAAGCATTTTTGATTGTTATTATGACCATTTCAATATTTATCAAAAAATCTTACATATGACAGTTCCTAACCTATTTTTTTTTATTTTTTAACCCAAGTATATTGTGTTTGGCATCAAATTAAAGCATTCATGATTCTTATTAGGATCATTTCAATATTTATCAAAAAAAGTTACATTTAATTTTGACATTTGACAGTTCCTAACCTATTTTTTTTTATTTTTTAACCCAAATACATCGCGTTTGGTTCTTTTTTTTTAACATTAATGGATAGAAAATAAAAAATCCTGTAAAATGAACCCAAACTCGACTTATTTATCTCCAACCGTTATCAAGATATTTTAATCTTTACCAAAAAAAAATGACGATTATTTGACATTTGACAGTTTTTAACCGTACTTTTTTATTTTTTCACCCAACTACATCGTGTTTGGTATCAAATTAAAGCATTTTTTATTCTTATTAAGATCATTTCAATAGTTATCAAAAAATCGTTATATTTAATTTTGACATTTGACAGTTTCTAACCTAACTTTTTTATTTTTTAACCAAAATACATCGTATTTGGTATCAAATTAAAGCATTTTTGATTCTTATTACGATCATTTCAATATTTATCAAAAAATCTTACATTTGACAGTTCCTAACCTATTTTTTTTATTTTTTAACCCAAATATATTGTGTTTGGCATCAAATTAAAGCATTCATGATTCTTATTAGGATCATTTCAATATTTATCAAAAAAAGTTACATTTAATTTTGACATTTGACAGTTCCTAACCTATTTTTTTTATTTTTTAATCCAAATATATCGTGTTTGGCATCAAATTAAAGCATTCTTGATTCTTATTAGGATCATTTCAATATTTATCAAAAAAAATTACATTTAATTTTGACATTTGACAGTTTCTAACCTAACTTTTTTATTTTTTAACCCAAATACATCCTGTTTGGTATGAAATTAAAGCATTTTTGATTCGTATTAAAATCATTGCAATATTTATCAAAAAAATCGTTATATTTTATTTTGAGATTTGACAGTTTTTAACCTAACTTTTTATTTTTTAACCCAAATATACCATGTTTGGTATTAAATTAAAGCATTTTTGACGCTTATTAAGGTCATTTCAATATTTATCAAAAAAACTTACATTTGATTTTGACATTTGACAGTTTCTAACCTAACTTTCTTATTTTTTAACCCAAATACATCGCGTTTGGTATCAAATGAAAGCATTTTTGATTCTTATTACGATCATTTCAATATTTATCTAAAATACTTACATTTAATTTTGACATTTGACAGTTTTTAACTTAACTTTTTTATGTTTTAACCTAAATATATCATGTTTGGTATTAAATTAAAGCATTTTTGACGCTTATTAAGGTCATTTCAATATTTATCAAAAAGTCGTTATTTTCAATTTTGACATTTGACAGTTTCTAACCTAACTTTTTTATTTTTTAAACCAAATACATCGTGTTTGGTATCAAATTCAAGTATTTTTGATTCTTATTAAGATGATTTCAATATTTATTAAAAATCGTTGTATTTAATTTTGACATTTGACAGTTTTCAACCCAACTTTTTTATTTTTTAACCCAAATACATCGTGTTAATAAATATAATATAAATATACGTGGCGAAAATCGTCTTGTCGATTGAATATCACTTTAATTTCTAAGATGCGAATATATCCGGCATACCCACTTCGCAGCGACTTTCGTGATGACGATTATATGCGACATAAGCGCTTAAGAGGTTAGTGAATAATCTCGTATTTAGAGTCGTTTAATAAGTATTCATAAAAATATATAATATATAACTTATAATCTTATTTGATCGATGTGTTTGTTTGAAAGTACGTTATGCATTTCGAATAACCACCGGGTCATATTTACTTCGTAAAGAATGTTTGCGGTCAGATATTGGACGATAAAGCCAAAGAATCTACAAGATACAATAGAGATCGGTTGAATATGGTCTCGGAATAATGCAGTACCCAGATCATAAAGATGCTGATCCAAACATAAAGCGCGCCCTCTAAAATATTACGTTCATAAAACGCATAACCGACGAAAATACATGCCACCGCCGTAGGAATCCCCCAATCGCTCCACGTTCATACATAAATTCTATACCGTCACGGTGGCAATTTAAAATACATCTGGTGCAGTTATAAATTACACGAAATTGTCTCCGGGTATACATCCCCCCTTTTCAAAAGTTCGTTCTTATGAGTTACTCCTAAAATCAAACGATCACATAAAAAACATAATTTAGACATTTTATTGAAAAAATTTTATTATTAATACAAATTAGGCCGTAAAACTTTTTTCCAGGTATTATCAGAATAAACTCTGTTTCCATTTTCGTTTTCCATATTCCCAGAAAATTTTGACCTCCTAAATCGAATGTATTGTAAAGATTGATCATTTACGTCCATAAGAAGTTTTCTTTCAATTGCGTTATCTGGAAGTGGAGGAAGCGGAATGAATTGGCCAGAAGAAGACTTTTTTGGTAATTTTATTGGTTTTACATCGCCGATGTAAGGATTATTAAAAGCCAGTTCATCATCACCAAACACAGCGGTAACAAACAAAACAAAACAAATCGTTATAACTATCTATAAAAAATGCGTTATTAATTATTTATAATAAGTACAAGAAATTACCTTAAAACCCGATTTATACATTGTAATCGTATGAAAAGTATCTTATAAACTGGCTGTAATCAAATCGAATGTTTACTTTCTTGCTTAACCTCTCCATCAAAAAATAAACACGCGTTGTCGAACCTTGAGATAAAGATGAGTTTGTTAACGATAAAGACAAAATTTATCTAAGAGTATTTATTTGTTTGAAAATAAAATAGTATTTATGAAAAATGATAATAATTTAGTTGTAAATCTCGACTTACGTTCAAAATCTAGTAAGTTGTAGCTCCTCTTATCTCCACATTTTGGGACCGAAAACTCCTATAAATATGGTTCTTTAACTTACTCTTAGCACTAAAGCTTGTAAAACTTTATAACTGGGTCATACTCAAGTTATAACGACATCTAAAATCTGAGCTACAAAGGTTAATTAATACAGATGACGTACAAACTCTTCCGGTTATTTTAGTCGAAAATATAGGTGTTCCGAAATTTCTTTGACATATAGCTAGATATAACAAGTGTGTATGCAGTGAATTTCACTTAAGATGTAATATATAAAAATATATTTTCATAGAAACTTATTTACTTTGTTCCACATAAAATACAACATGTCAATATAATTTGACATTACAGTAAAACCTCGATATAATAGATAGCTGACGTCTCTTAAGACGGTTAAACCTGAATGTTTCTAGTTCTAGATCTAGTGTTAGTTCTAGTTTTACACTGGCACTATCGCTAGAACTAACACAAGACCTAGAACTAGAATCATTCGGGTTTAGCCGTCTTGAGAGACGTGCGGCTAAATCCGAATGTTTCTAGTTCTAAGTCTAGTGTTACTTCTAGTGACAGTCGTAGATAGCTAGTCAGCATAAGGTATTACTATGTTGCATATTTTTATTGCACTAATACTAGAACTAACACTAGACCTAGAACTAGAAACATTCGGGTTTAGCCGTGCGTCTCTCAAGACGGCTAAACCCGAATGATTCTAGTTCTAGGTCTTGTGTTAGTTCTAGTGATAGTGCTAGTGTAAAACTAGAACTAACACTAGACCTAAAACTAGAAACATTCGGGTTTAGCCGCACGTCTCTCAAGACGGCTAAACCGGAATGATTCTAGTTCTAGGTCTTGTATTAGTTCTAGTGATTGTGTAAAATTAGAACTAACACTAGACCTAGAACTAGAAACATTCGGGTTTAGCCGCACGTCTCTCAAGACGGCTAAACCCGATTGATTCTAGTGGTAGGTCTTGTGTTAGTTCTAGTGCTAGAGTAAAACTAGAACTAACACTAGACCTAGAAACATTCGGATCTAGCCGCACGTCTCTCAAGACGGCTAAACCCGAATGATTCTAGTTCTAGGTCTTGTGTTAGTTTTAGTGATAGTGCTAGGGTAAAACTAGAACTAACACTAGACCTAGAACTAGAAACATTCCGATTTAGCCGCACATCTCTCGAGACGGTTAAACCCGAATGATTCTAGTTCTAGGTCTTGTGTTAGTTCTAGTGATAGTGTAAAATTAGAACTAACACTAGACCTAGAACTAGAAACATTCGGATTTAGCCGCACGTCTCTCAAGACGGCTAAACCCGAATGATTCTAATTCTAGGTCTTGTGTTAGTTCTAGTGATAGTGTAAAATTAGAACTAACACTAGACCTAGAACTAGAAACATTCCGATTTAGCCGCACGTCTCTCAAGACGGCTAAACCCGAATGATTCTAATTCTAGGTCTTGTGTTAGTTCTAGTGATAGTGTAAAATTAGAACTAACACTAGACCTAGAACTAGAAACATTCGGGTTTAGCCGCACGTCTCTCAAGACGGCTAAACCCGATTGATTCTAGTTGTAGGTCTTGTGTTAGTTCTAGTGCTAGTGTAAAACTAGAACGCACACTAGACCTAGAACTAGAATCATTCGGGTTCTAAGTCTAGTGTTAGTTCTAGTGACATTCGGGTTTAGCAACACGTCTCTCAAAACGGCTAAACCCGAATGATTCTAGTGCTTGGTCTTGTGTTAGTTCTAGTGACAGTGCAACTGTAAAACTAGAACTAGCACTATACCTAGAACTAGAATCATTCGGGTTTAGCTGTTTTGAGAGACGTGAGGCTAAATCTGAATGTTTCTAGTTCTCGGTCTAGTGTTAGTTCTAGTTGTGCACTATCACATTATCTTTTTCCAAGCAACACTTTTCATTTACAAAACTACCCAATGCCTGTACTATTAAGCTATGTTGCATTTTATGTGAGACAGTGCAAGTGCATAGTAGTTTCGTAATTATGGTTACTGCATTAATATATTGCGAGTTAAGCTCAGTTTCCACATGCACAGATAACTGTTGCCGGTACGAAGCCAGTTTAGTGGCGCCAATTAGCAATAAAAATGGCGTCATGTGATGTACTTCGCGCTGGCATCAATGTGGTAGTCCAAATGTGCTCCTTGGAACTGCACATGTATTAGCAAAAAAAAGTTAGGATTAGATTGTGGATTGCACGTAGAAATAACCTAAGTTTAATCATTTAAGAATGACTAAAGAGAGTTTCATGTTTTTGTTATCCTCTAAAATACAAAAAGAACATACTTATATGAGAGATGCCCTTCCAGCTCACGTAAAACTGCAAGCAACTTTAAGCAACTTAAGATTTTTGGCCTCTGAAGATTTTTTTACATCTTTGCAGTATATGTATCGTTTGCCAAAATTAGGAACTGTTTTTTTCATAATTTCAACTATCCTTCTGACAGCTTCATTTCGTGCTAGTCGGTCCTTATATTGTGGAATTTTCTGATTCCACGTTGCATGATTTCAGGTTTGTTTGGGTTCAATGATTGGAAATTAATCTCTGATTATGAATAGGATAATTCTGACGTGGACGAAGATGACATACAGAATCAGGATATGGATAATGTCGAGAAACAGCAAAGTTTGCAGAACCACATAGAGATGTGAGAGTTAGACAATAAAATTATGATGGAGCCATCTCCTTCATATACTTTGAAGTATAATTTTGAACCATACTGTATACTTACAATAAATTATTGATTTTTTTGTGATACAAATCGAATTTGAAAATTTATGTATCAAAACAAATAGTTAAATAAAAAAACAAACATAAAGCCGTTTTATCTCCCTACTAAAAAGACCCTCTGACTTTTTTTCTTCAACACTCATTTCAACGAAGTGTACCTTTTTCCGTTCGAAAATAAAGAGAAAGCTTTTTCTGGTAGAGAAAAAAGCACCGCTTTGACTCTCGCAAAGAAACACTCAGCGGGAAATTTACGATTTGCACAAAATTATCGGTGTGGATGGAGTGGCTCTCGTCCCTCAGTACAAAACTGTGATATTTTTCGTTGAAACGGTTTATTTGGAAAGTGACCGAAAAAGGTACTAATAAAATCGAGCGGATTATATCTAAATGGGATTGAATTCTGTTCCAAATGGCACCGACAGCGTTTACCAACTATATTTTTACCTTTTTCGTTCAATTTTACGTTCGAACATTATATACTATGTACACCTATAAAAATAAATTATGAAACTGTGGTTTTTTAAAGTTGAGAACTGAATTAGGTATATTATTCAGCGAGAAGATTAAAAATTAAAATGATATAATTGTATGCTTCTGAATTTCTTAAATTATAAATTACTTTGTTAATTTTAATTGGATTCACACATAATTTTTTCTTTTGACAACTTTAACTAAACCAAATTTTCTATTAAATCGTTCTCATCAAGTTTTTTTTTTAATTTCGTAGATTACCCTAAATTTTCTAGTTATTTAATTATTTTTTCATCAATTCCTTCTATACAATATTCTATGGGGTTGGTATTTTGGATGGCGGTAGACCTAATTAGGGAAAACCTAAATAAATATTGTGTTATATATTCTATTGTTATCCCGCCTGGTTCATGTATATTGCATTATTACATTATCTAATTAACCTATGTATCAGAAACTATATATTAGAAAATAATTTTTTCGGTGTCGGAGTATTCGAAGTGAACGAACGTGTTTCGTGAACGAGTTTCCCGTATAAGACGAAAGTGAGTTATTTGTTAAAATAAAACTCCACGTGAGTAACTTATCTCAAACACAAAACGACGGGCCTTCTACAAAAGTAATAATTGGTAGTTAGATCGAATTGTCACCCTTCGGGGTGGTTTTATTAATAGACAATGTCTTATACAAAACCGAGCATAGTTATAGTAAAATTATGAGAGAATCTGCTTTAATGGTTTTCAAATTTTAACTAATAAATGGAAATTATAACCTTTCGCAAACTATTTTCTAAGCTAAAATTAAGGGATCAAGCTCAAGGTAAACTTAAGTTGCTGACTTATAATCTAAACTGCATTCTTAAAATGGTTACAGACTTTAACGTGGGTGTGATTTATAATTCAGGTATTTTCTCTTAATGTAATAAAATAAAATTCGTTTTAATAAGAAATAAAATATTATGGAATATTAAAACTCCAAGGAACATAATTAAACGCCAAGGATGCAATAAAGAATTTTATGATTATAAAATTTTATTGGGTATAACTTTAATTTTAAACTTGACTTATAGTTTTATTAGAATCAATAATGCAAGAATAAAATATTTTAGTATAGTTGAGAGTGAACCTGTTAAATTTAAAGTTCATAGACCTGATATGTAAATTTAACAGTACATAAACAAGCGCTACAAAACTTTCTCGTTAAAAGTAAATCCCCTCTTTATAAATTGATTTCTTAGAAAACTATAAACGTAAAACTAAAATTTATTGTTTGCTCGGTTATAACTCGAAAAATACAACAAAGAAACTTGAAATACGAACAATACCGACTCTTTATTATTATGAAAAAATCAATTTCCAATTACACACATAAAATGGGTTTTACTAACGTAAAATTAATGCTGACCAAAATGTTTTGTTAGCAAAATATTTTGGTTAAACACCAAACACCGACATAGCAATTTCAAAATAATTGGAGTCGCGGTATTGCCCGGAAATACTTTATGTATTTTGTGACCTGTGATTAAACGGAACAATGAACGAAAATCCCGCATTTGTTGTAGAGTGTTAAACAAATCCGACACTCTACAATAAATCGTACTCTACACGGTCATGTAATTTACATATTCGCATTAACAAGTCCTTACAAAAACAATAACTTCAAAGAAATTTAAGTATTTAATTTAAATGCAACAAACAATTTATTCATTTACTACAAAAAACAATAAAGAAAGAACACTGTTTCAACAAGTAATTAATGTTAAACAACTTGCGATTAAAGCTGTCCTAGATTGCATGCGACTGACGTTTAATTAATTTGTGAGATTATTAAATTATTTTTATCGCTTAATGAACTCATCTTGAACTTTCTCGACTTAAATCAAACAAAAATAATTTAGTAGCTCATATTTCGAAATTTGTACTTCCCCATACAACATAGATATAAATCGCGAAACCAATCAATCGCACCCATCAGTTCTCACTTAGCCTTCAAGAACTTAAGAACAACATCAAACAAAAACAGTAAAGGTAATAAACTAATAATTTATATCAAAAAATAAATAATTTTAATTTTATATATCTAGATGTTAAAAATTTCTCTCTTCCTTTGCTTCATTGCTGTTACATTTGCATTCGTCGATAGAAATGTGCAAGATTTTGAACGAAGACGATTAATGCAAGAAAGGGATCAACGTGAAGCTGAAGCTGCAAGACAACGCGAATCATCTCAATCTCAATTTAGCCATCGTTTCTACAGATCAATAAATCAAGATGTTGATTTAAATGAGGAATTACAAGACGTATCAATTATTAGACTAAGAAGATCTCAATTTCATATTGGAAATGTTAAAATAATTAAAGAAAATGTAAATTAAAAATTGTTATTTAATGATTAAATAAATATTGTAGTTTAACTTGTAGTTCATTAATTTTGGTCTACTAGGTTAAGTACAGTTTCCCATCAACACACATTAAACGATGCCGCACGCAGATTAAAATTAGTCCTTGCTAATTTACTGGGATTAAATTTAATCCCATTGCAAGCTAAACACGACTCACATCGTCATAAACCTTTGAAATTACAAAATATTAAATAAAATATTGGCAAAACCGTTTTGTTTTACCTGTACCATTGTGTTTTTTCGATAAATCGAATATTTCCTTTCACATTACAACAATTGTAATGAGATTTTATTTTCAATGCATGCTGTGAATAGCAGAAATGTCATCGATTAATTACTAACCCGCTTTTCTATTTTTCGCAATGTGTATTGTTTATATTCCAGTTTGATAGACAGATTTTTCGTGGAATTGCATAAAACTACCACGGAATTAAAACACTTTATTTAAACATTACAATACCAAATTTTTTGTGTTTCATTATATAATTTAAACATGCTTTGTAGATTAAAATGTGTTGTAATTATAAAGTTATCTGTATTGATTCTTTGCACGCCTTTTATCCTGTGTTTTAATTCATTCGTTTCATTTCTTTAATATTTTTGCACCTGTTTATGATAACATTAATTCTGTATAGGTGAGAGTAGCATATTTAGGGCCGGATGTACAATATATCAATAAACTTCCCAACAGCGACGGTTAAACCCGAATGTTTCTAGTTCTAGGTTTAGTATCAATTCTACTTTTTGTTCAATAAAAATATACCATAATCAAACGCTGAATAGCAATTAAAACTAGAATTAACACTAGACCTAGAACTAGAAACATTCGGATTTAGCCGCACGTCTCTCATGACGGTTAAACCCGAATGATTCCAGTTCTTGTGTTAGTTGTAGTGATAGTGCTAGTGTAAAACTAGAACTAACACTAGACCTAGAACTAGAAACATTCGGGTTTAGCCGCACGTTTCTCAAGACGGCTAAACCCGAATGATTCTAGTTCTAGGTCTTATGTTAGTTTTAGTGATAGTGCTAGTGTAAAACTAGAACTAACACTAGACCTAGAACTAGAAACATTAATAATAATAATAATAATAAACAATATTTATTGGTTCACATAATAACAGTAAATACACTGGATATATACAAATTAATTCGAAACAATGAACCAAAGAGAATTGAGTCAGTTTGGCTAACACCAATCAATGGTGTAAGCCTACTGTTTTTCATCAATCCTCAAATTAAATTACATACTACTAAAACTAAACGAACAATACGATGTACGTCGCAGAATCAAAAGAAAAGGTAAAAGAGAGAAAAAAGAACAAAACCAAAATGAAATGAGTTGAGAAAAAAATAAAATATAATATAATGTATAACTAAAATAAAAGTAAAACAAATTCCTTACATATAATATAAATTATAGTATAATAATTATAATATAAATTTGTAGAAAGAAAACAAATAGAAAAAGAAAAGAAAGGGCAGCGAAGGAAGACAGAGAGAATAGAAGGGAATAGAGAATAAGAAAAAAGAAAAGAAAAAAGAAAGAAAGAGGGAAAGGAACCGGCGCTATTCCGTCTACCCAAAACCATTTTGTTGGTTAAGCAAAAGATCCTTTACCTCTATCTTGAATCTTTTACAAGATAAACGTTTTAAAGAATCCGGCAGAGGGTTGTACATGTTAGGCACACAATAAGAGAACGATCTTTTATAAATTTCATAATTGTGCTTTGGTATTGTTAAAGCATGCCGATGCCTAACATTGACACTGTGAACATCAGTTCTGTAGCGTATCTTATAATATAGGTAAGGCGGACTCCTAAACATAATGACTCTATGATACAAGCATAACGAGTGAAGAACTCTTCTAAGAGCCATGTTCAACCAACCCACCCAACCAAGCGAGTGAGATATATGCTCCCATCTTTTTATTCCGTAAATAAATCGCAAACATGAATTTTGAAACTTTTGAATTTTATAAGTGGTTATACTGTCCAAACAAGAATAATATATAGGAGCTCCGTAATTAAATATAGAGAGCACTAACGTGTCACATAATTGAATTTTTAGTTTAGTGCTTAAAATGTGCTTATTAGAATATAACAGTTTCAAAGTGGAATATGCTCTTTGTAGTAGGGAGCCAGCATAATTCCTAAATCTCAGATCCTCCTCAATGATCATACCCAGATTCTTCGCACTGTCTCCAAAAGTCAGTGTGTGTCCGTCAATTATAATATTAAGGTTAGATTTGACACATTTGGTCTTGAGAGCCGCACGTCTCTCAAGACGGCTAAACCCGAATGATTCTAGTTCTAGGTCTTATGTTAGTTCTAGTGATAGTGCTAGTGTAAAACTAGAACTAACACTAGACCTAGAACTAGAAACATTCGCGTTTAGCCGCACGTCTCTTAAGACGGCTAAACCAGAATGATTCTAGTTCTAGGTCTTGTGTTAGTTCTAGTGATAGTGTAAAACTAGAACTAACACTAGACCTAGAACTACCAAGTATCGGGTTTAGCCCCACGTCTCTCAAGACAGCTAAACCCGAACGTTTCTAGTTCTAGATCTTGTGTTAGTTGTAGTGATAGTGCTAGTGTAAAACTAGAACTAACACTAGACCTAGAACTAGAAACATTCGGGTTTAGCCGCACGTTTCTCAAGACGGCTAAACCCGAATGATTCTAGTTCTAGGTCTTATGTTAGTTTTAGTGATAGTGCTAGTGTAAAACTAGAACTAACACTAGACCTAGAACTAAACTAGAAATATTCGGGTTTAGCCGCACGTCTCTCAAGGCGGCTAAACCCGAATGATTCTAGTTCTAGGTCTTGTGTTAGTTCTAGTGATAGTGTAAAACTAGAACTAACACTAGACCTAGAACTACAAAGTATCGGGTTTAGCCCCACGTCGCTCAAGACAGCTAAACCCGAACGTTTCTAGTTCTAGGTCTAGTGTTAGTTCTAGTTTTACTTCAATAAAAATTTGCAACACAATGATACTTAATGCTAACTAGCACTATCACTAGAACTAACATTAGACCTAGAGCTAGAAACGTATGTTGTGTCAGTTGTGTCATGAAAAATTTTCTAAACAATTGTTGTTATTGTCAAAATGTTTTCCAACCTAGAGCACAAATTACTAGATATGGGGAAAAAGTGTTTCCAACCGACTCTTATTTCACCGATGGTTATCCTTCCGATAAGTTTATCGACCGGATAGTTATCAGGTAGATTTATCGGTATATTGTATAATATTTTGTTGTAAAGCACGCGATTCCAAATGTTTTAATATTAAAGTTGTAGCACACGTTATTCTTAACAATATTGCTCACATGCGTTTTTGCTCTCAGATGTATAAATATCGAGAAAAATTATACATCTATGGTATATAATTTTGTTATTGAGCCTAAAGAAATTGTAATTCAAGAAGTTTTGAGTATACAATATAAGTAAAGAAAAGGGCATAACCTCACGTCGCGAACCCATCTCTTTATTTAAATATTTCAGTCGAATAGTCGAGTACCTTGGTCGTATTTTTATATTGAAATTTATTCCCATTTCGCCCAGTCCCGCCCAAGTCCGCCGTATTAATATTTCATAAGTCATTCATTCGTCTTAGCCTCCGGACAAGTTTATTCGATGCAACTTTGCGAAACGCCCCGGGCAAAATTCGGCAGAACTTCGGTTGAAAAATTACTTTATGTGCACCACTCCAACCTTCGAAAGTCTAAACTTTAACGAAGCACACCTTAACGGATCACATTTAAATGGGATGTAAATTGGTTTCGCGCTCGATACCCCAACGGAACAACATTGCCAAAAGCATTCTTTACAAAGTAAAACCACAAGAGCAAAGTAAAAAAATAGAAGAGTTTTGGAACTTTATGATTAAAACGTATTTCCCCTTGGATTTAACATCCATAATTAAACCGAAATATTTTTACTAATTTGTTCAAACATTAAAGACCAATTTAATTACGACATTCTATTAATTTCCTTTAAGTCGGAATCCACGGTATTTCGAATTCTATGAAGTTTCTGTAATTGTCACGGAACATCTAAAAATACCAACATTCATGAAATCCTTCGGGTTGTACATTAAAATCCTTCGGAAGTAATAAACAACATGTTAGCATGACATCAAATTTATACATATTAAAAAAAACTTACCATATTCAAATCGTGAAAACGTTATAGTGAAATCCCAGAAACTAGGTAACAACACGTATCTTCAAAATGAGGTCGTAAATCACAAGCTCACGTGCCTCGTCCGAAAACATTTTAATATTCTTAGTGTTGCAGATGTACGCGCAGGGGGTTGAAACTGCTGACAGTTTTCCGATTGTAGAAACGCTTTTGCGCAAAGCTACATGTTCGTTAAATCTGTTAAAGGTTGTTTCGACCCCATGATTATTTTTGATGGCAAATTAGAATTTCTCGGTTCATAAGGGTGCGGCGACCACAGTTTCATTCCGCCCGAATGTAATTATAATTGAATTTTAAATTTGCGCGCACATTACTATTGTTAGAGCGGGCGAGACAGGCGAGGCATGTTTTGGAATAATTACGAAATTAGACATTTAAAGTTTGGATTACGAGACTGAACGAGCTTCTGCGGGAGTGGAACAAGTTGCACAGCTTTAAAACGAATCACGAAGCGTTATTTTAATTTGACAGGTACGGGTCCGGGTTTCTCTCAAGTTTCGGGATTTATATTCCCTATGGCGCACTTAAGGGCCTCATTTGATGGTACTTTGAGACTACGCGTACCGTGAAGGAAAGGAGTTTAATACTAGGGCGACATTTTCCACATCCATATTTAGAAATGTTTCATTATCTATATTAATCATTTGTACCTATACTCTAATTTTTAATTCGGAGGACTGTTTTCAAATTGAAAGAAGCAAAAGAAGGGTTGCTATTGATCAGTTCCTATATATGTTACAAATTTTACTAATTCTTCTATTCAAAAAGAGAAGAGGGCGTATCTGTCACATATGTTAGATAGTAAAAATTCTCGTGAACTTTGGCAGAGTTTCCGGTCGATGGGTATTGTTAGTGTCAGGCAACGGACAATTCCTGAATCTATAGGCAACGCCGATCAAGTTAATGAGTTTTTCCTCGATGCACAGATCAGTGTGTTGGGTGACGCCAATTTAATTCGGCATTATCAATCTAATATCTTCCCTGGTGTCATCGAATCACTGTCCTTTTCTCTCGCTTCGGAAGAGGAAATATTGGATATTCTTTGTAACATTAAGACAACTACAGTTGGAGTTGACGGTATTAGTGTTAAAATGTTGAATATGTGTTGTCCAACAATTATACCGTATATATGTCATATTGTGAACTATTGCCTTGAATTGTCTGTGTTTCCTGACCTTTGGAAGATTGCTCAAGTCACGCCAATTCCAAAAACATCCAGCCCTCGGGAACTTAAAGATCTCCGCCCCATAAGTATTTTGCCTATATTGTCCAAGATTCTGGAAAAAGTGGTTGCTACTAGACTTACCCAGCATCTAAATAAATTTAATATTCTACCAGTCCGTCAGTCTGGTTTTCGTTCAAGACACAGTTGTACGACAGCCCTTCTCGATGTCACGGATGATATTTTCCATGCAATTGACCAAAAAAGCGCCACGATCCTGATTCTCTTGGACTTCTCTAAGGCCTTTGATACCATTCACCACCCCACTCTCTTAGCAATACTCCACCATATTGGCCTTTCGGAGGGTGCCATAAAGTTTTTTAATAGTTACCTCCTGAATCGGTCACAAACTGTTAAGCTTCATGGAAAGGAATCTTCAGCAGCAGTGGTGTCCTCAGGCGTGCCGCAGGGTTCAATTCTTGGCCCTCTGCTCTATCTAATTTATACGGCTGCTTTACCAAAAGTACTAGACTATTGCACTGCTCACATGTATGCTGACGATACTCAGGTCTATTACTCATTCAATGAGAATAACATTGACAAGGCTGAAAGAGCTATCAATTCTGATTTAGACAAATTGGCCCACGAAGCTTCAAATCATTGTTTGATTATTAATCCGTCTAAATCAGCAGTTATGGTATTTGGGAGTGGTGGTGTGGTGAACAGGGTCAAGGGGTCTCTGAGTGTCGGAGTGGGTGGTGTTAAATTGAATTTTACGGACGAGTGCTGTAATTTGGGTATACGTCTTGATACCGCACTCCGATTCCGTGGACATGTTTCTTCACTAATTCGTAGAGCCTACGTGACGCTTAAATTATTGTACAGTAACAGGAGCTTACTTAACCAACGTTTGAAAATCCAATTATGTGAAGCTCTTGTTCTGTCCATATTCAATTACGGAGATGCTTTATATCATCCATGCTTAGACTCTGTAACCAAAGTGCGTATCCAAAGAGTGCAGAACTCATGTCTGAGGTTTATATATGGTATTAAAAGACGGGAAAACATATCACACACTCTGAATTGGGCAAATTGGTTGAATATGACGCGTCGTAGAATCCTTCACAGTGCTTGCCTCTTTCACAGAATTATTATGTATAAATGTCCACCATATTTAGCCAATAGAATCAGGTATCGCAGTGACGTGCACAATATTAATATACGACATCGGCACATGTTATGCATACCACGCCATGAACTTCAAATCTTTAAAAGATCTTACTCTTATAATGTAACTACTATTATGAATAGCCTTCCTGATTCAGTCAAGCAGCTGAGTGAGCGAAGTTTCAAGTCATATTATAAAAAAATTCTTTTGATTGAGCAGAACAGCATTTAAATTTAAATTTTAAATTTAAGTTCTTATTAAGAGGTAATATTCACTTTTTACATTTCTGAATTGTATGACCTAACAGGGCAGGGGGAGATTGTTCGCGGCAGCTTGTTCAACCTTTTCTTCATTTTCCTATGTTTTTGTTCTTTAATTTTGTTGTTTTTTTTTTATTATTCCTTATTATTGTTATTTTTCATTGCTAACTAATTTAGGTGCTTACTTCTGTTAATATAGTTTTTTTATATATATATATAGTTAGTGCTATCTTGTTTGAAACCAATTTATTTATTATTTCTATTATAAAAGGGCCGATGAAAAACAATAGCAGACAAGCTATGTCTGCATTGACTCGGCTCTTTTTGATGACGCGCTGTTATTAAGTCCGGTTTTGTTGATAATTTCAGAGTGTTTATTATTTTATTTACTTTTATGTATTATTTTTTGTATTTTTTTTGTGGGCTTGTAAATTCTTTGCTGCATCATCAATAAACATATATATATATTATTATTATAATTAGAGTTTCAAAACAAAACTGACCTATCCTAACATTCCTTCACGCTTTAATTTGGTTTTCAAAAGAAAACTACCGGTCTTAACATTCCTTCACGCTTTAATTGGGATACCTATAACTAGAATCATTCGGGTTTAGTCGTCTTGAGAGACGCACGGCTAAACCCGAAACTTTCTAGGTCTAGTGTTAGTTCTAGTGATAGTGTAAAATTAGAACTAACACTAGACCTAGCACTAGAAACATTCGGGTTTAGCCGTACGTCTCTCAAGACGGCTAAACCCGAATGATTCTAGTTCTAGATCTTGTGTTAGTTTTAGTGATAGTGTAAAATTAGAAGTAACACTAGAACTAGAAACATTCGGGTTTAGCCGCACGTCTCTCAAGACGGCTAAACCCGAATGATTCTAGTTCTAGGTCTGGTGTTAGTTCTAGTGCTAGTGCAAAACTAGAACTAACACTAGACCTAGAACTAGAAACATTCGGATTTAGCCGCACGTCTCTCAAGACGGCTAAACCCGAATGATTCTAGTTGTAGGTCTTGTGTTAGTTTTAGTGATAGTGCTAGTGTAAATCTAGAACTAACACTAGACCTAGAATTAGAATCATTCGGGTTTAGCCGTCTTGAGAGACGTGCGGCTAAACCCGAATGTTTAGTTAGTTTAATTGTTTAATGTTAGTGATAGTGTAAAATATTATGTAAACATTCGGATTTAGCCGTACGTCTCTCAAGATGGCTAAACCCAAATGATTCCAGTTCTAGGTCTTGTGTTAGTTCTAATGATAGTGTTAGTGTAAAACTAGAACTAACACCAGACCGAGAACTAGAAACATTCGGATTTAGCCGAATAAAAAGCCGAAATAAAAATTCTTTTTATCCGAAAACTTTTTATTCACCATTTTACGACAAGCTTATTTTTTGAGAAATAAAAACTTTTTTTGGTCACTCATCTCGTTTCATTATAATTTTAACGGTTATACCCTCGGTGGATTTTGAGAGAAGTTCGCGTTTCTGTTTTGCTAACGTCAAAGATTAAAATGGCGACGAGTAATAAGCCCGAAAGGAGCGCGCAAGATAAAATCTCCATCTCCATCGCGAAGGGCGAATTGAAAACAGAATTACCCTACAAATAGCCGTCGAGGGAACTCTGCACTTCGCCGACACAAACAACGTACCGTCATTTCTTCCCTCTTGCACTTCCTTTCTTTGCCCATTACCTTGCGGTTTTTCAACGAAAATGTACTGCAACGTATATAGTGACGTTTTACTTTGTTATGAATGCGTTTTGCAACGTTGTTCGCAACGATACTTATGCGTTTCAAGTCGGAATGTATTTCCTTTTGTTCAGTTCAAGTTCCAAGTGTGGTTTTTTGCGTTATTAAGAAATAGATTCATCTGTAATAACTAATTAGTATTTTTTTGATTAGAATCTGCACACTTTTAGATAAAATTTTTGAAAATTTTGTTATTCCAACTAATTATTTTTAAAATTATTATTTATATTTTGTTGATAGTAATAGTTAATAGTTCTTATTTATAGAAAATTGTAACAATATCTTCTTTTAAGATAAACGTGGAATTGCTTAAAAGGAATTCCCCTTACGACGGTCAAAAGAGCAACGTCCTAATCCTGGCGATAAGATTGAACCTATCTGCGGGATTTCACGTCGCAGATGAACAACTAAAAAAGAAACACGGCCAAACAGCGGGACGCAGTGATTCCCCTTTATCCAATATGCAACAGATTGTGCGCGAGTTCAGAGTATATATACTCAGCTCGCTTCTCGTTACGAACCATAGAGCAAATCTCTCGACCGAGCAGCCCGACACACTTGGATTCCACACTGTCAACGTGCTCCTTCAGCAGATAAATCTTGTAAACAGTAAGTGCTTTTCTTGCTGGAATTAATAGCGCCATTATCCACCTTTTTCGCGTTTTGAATGGAATATAAAAATAAGCAATTAAATTTATTGTATTTTTTTTTTTCAATAGATGATGATCAAATGCATCGCTTTATTTGCCTTGGTGGCTGCTTCCGCAGCGTATGTTATCCCTGAGGATCAATACCAACAGTATTTAATCGTAGGGCATTACGAACCGCAACAATATGAACCTGTAGATATTGATGAACACGTTAGATATAGAAGATCTTTTGCCCCAGGTGCCCCACAGATTGGGGGCAGCACGGAAAATCCTTACCCCTGGAGTGTAGGAGGAAACGTTGATAGAGTTGGAGCTGACACCATTGCGAAAATCAATGCTGGTCACAGTACCGATCAAACTCAAGTTACTGGAAGTTGGAGTAAAGTTGTTAGAGGCCCAAATAAGGCTAAACCGAACTGGAGCGTTGGTGTTCAACACAGATGGTAGAATACACAAACATTTTGTTATTTATTTTTTATTTTTACGTTCTTTAATAAATAAAATACTATAAAAATTATAAATATGTCAAGCTGTGACAAACACCCGTCAAAAACATCAAATCTCACGACAGATTCAAGCAGATTAATTAATCTGTCTACTGATTATGAATCGCAAGAAGTATCACCATAATACTTTATAAGTGCGAGCTATTATGTTGCAACGTTTCAAATGGTAACAATCCACCATATTCTAGGAATGTTCCTAATATTGACTCACCATTCGTTGTCTTACCGAATCCCACATAGAATTAAAGATCCCGATGACCCTTACAATCAAGATTACATTTCTAAACTCAAAATGTTACGTTTATTAAAATACGTGAATCGATTAAATCATGAAAATATCCTTGCTGAATATGAAGATGATGGTTATCCGGAACAAAACACTAAAAAACCAGAAAAATTTCGTTATCATTATAATAAAAATAACATGCAGCTACCTTCAAATCTTAATTACGAAATAATAATTTCGGAGCCAATCAAAAGAAATGGAATCCTTTTTGATGATGATAATAACAACAATAATAACAAAATGAAAAGCTTAAATTATTACGATCTCGACGAGTACGACGAAAACAATGTGGGTTACGATGACCTTAACTATCAAAAAATGTTCAAAAATTATATCCAACGTAATTCTGATCATCAACGTCAAAGGAATGCGGTGTGTAAGATATGTAAAAGTAAACAACCTTGCCAATGTCGTCAACACCCTTCTGCAAAAAAAATCGATACTTTAAAGAATACCCCAAAACTAAAACCTTTAAAATCAAGTATTTTGTATGAATACTCAGATGAAAATGATCTCCCTAAAAGTGATTCCCCTCACAATAAACATAAACAAAAAGGTTTCCAACTATTCATGTTAAACGATGAGGACGAACTTGCATCAAGCTTCACTCAAGATGAAATGAGAACCACCAGATTCATAAAACATTTTCAATCTGATGATGAAGATAGAAATCATAAATATCGTCGTTATCAAGAAGGAAATAAACAACGAAAGTATGATCCGAATATAAAATCAATCTATATTAAAATTAGTGATATCCAAGAAAGTGATAACATATCTCCACTTACTATATCACCCAAACACATTAAAGACGTCGATTATTCAGATTTTGAAAGTACTGAAAGTGAAAAAGTGGTTCATATCCCACCGTTAAAGCATACAACGATTCGGAATGATATGGATTTTGATAAATTAGCAACGAAGCGTCATCATGTACCAGAAGTTTCATATAAAAATGAGTTTTCTGATGCCGAATTAGAAAGGGGTGAAAATGTAGCAGTTACAGGTGATGAATACGATGAGTTGAAAACAACCAAGAATTATGTATCATCATCTACGCCGTCATCAAGTAATAATGCCGAATATGATGATTATGGATCATCAACTGGTGGAAATGATTATGAGAATTTTATGAACATTAATTATAATAAAAATGATATTCCTTCTTATGAAGATGACAGCAATGATTTGCTAAAAAAATCGAAAAAAATCAAAAACAGCGGTTGTAACGGTCCTTGTGAACCGCCATCAAATGATTATGAAGTTGAAATCCCATCTTCTAGTACATGTTCGGGATCAGCTTCTCCTTGTGGAAGTTCATGTAACTTGAATAAGAGCCCCTGTGGTACAGATCCTTGTTCAAATAAAGGGCCTTGCGGAACGCAAAAAAATCCTTGTCCCTCACAAAAAAATCAATGTACTGAAAAAGTCTTAAATATGTTTGGTTCAAACGATGATAGTTTAACGCAAAATTTTCAAATGAATAATTTACGACCTTATACCGGAAATCATCCAAATTGGAACAGTTATTACAACAAACGCCCACAACCTTCAAATGATCAATCCTTTGATCCATACAAATTTGATTACGACGAAGCACGGCAAGCCCATAAATTTTATTCGAGCAATAACTACAAATCTAACGAAAAAACAATGCCAAAAGGCGAATGGTTTTCAACTAAACGACCAGATGGTTTGATTGATGACGAGATTTTTAACTCAGAAAATGACAAAAAGCAGCAAACAGCTTCTGTTCAAGAAAATAATTTACTACGTCATTTAAAACAACATAAAACATACGAAGGAACGTCAAAATCAACATTATCTTCAAACACTAATGATTATGGATTAAGTGATTTATCAACTCGGCCCGATAAACGAAATAATAAGAAACAACGCAGTAGTATCAAAATTGAAGATGATGAAGATTATAATAATGATATGTTTGTTTCAACGGACATTATTTCAGTTGCTTCAAAAAATAATGGGAAATCTCCAAATAGACGCGATAACAATGATAATAAGGTTAGTTAGAATAAATAAAATGGTATAAAGTAATCATTTTTTTTTGTCGATAGGAAAATAACAGTAGAGTTGTAAAAGATGTAAAAAAGAAACAGCAAAGAAGGCAGGCTACAACATCGAGTCACTCAAAATCTAAAAGGAAGAATAAAACTTGAAAAATAATTTAATTTTAAGAAGAAAGAGAATATTGGGTAGCTCAAGTAATGTTTAGAATAATTGTTGTAGGAATAAGAAAAGATTTTCTTTGTTAATATAACTCGTGGAATATATTGAAATAAATTTATTAGTGCAAAATAAATTTCAATAATTATGGTTTTAATAATAACTTTTTTTATAAAATATAAAAATTTTGACAATAAATACGTAAAAAGACAATAACTAATTAGTGTCTAATTGTCAATTAAGTTGTTTTTGTCAAATCCGGGTGAGAAGATTTTGTTGCGTTTTCTAACATTTTCTATGTGCGGTTGAGTTCCTAGCCGTTTTCTCTATTCATGTTATTCCCATGTCGATGAATCTCTATCGCCTCTCTCGCCATTCTTTGCAAGTAATGTCCGGTTCTAGTTTTTGACTAGCACTGTTACCAGAACTAACACTATACCTAGAACTAGAATCATTCAGGTTTAGCCGAAAGTTTCTTAAGACGGCTAAACCCAAATGATTCTAGTTCTAGGTCTAGAGTTAGTTCTACTTTTACACTAGTACTGTTACTTTGTAGAACTAATACTATACCTAGAACTAGAATCATTTTGGTTTAGCCGCACGTTTGTGAAGATTCTAGTTCTTGGTCTAGCGCTGCACAACAATTAAAACTAGAACTAACACTAGACCTAGAACTAGAAAGTTTCGGGTTTAGCCGTGCGTCTGGAGACGTTAAACCCGAATATTTCTACTTCTACACTGAGAAAAATAATGTGGGAAAACTACCTAAAATTTAGTCATATTATCTAGAATTTTTAGCCAAAAATTAACTAATTTTTACTACTAGTTATATAAACTAATTCTATTTCGATAATTTAAGATAGATAAATGATCGAAAAATGCATCTTATAAATAACTAATAAAATTAGTTTCATTATACAGGTGTGTCAAATGTCTAGAATATAGCCAATAATTTCGCCAATTGTGGTTAAAAAAAAAGTTTCAAATACAAGTTTCTTTATTAATCATGGCGCATTTTTTGGCGATATTTGCTTGTTGCGAGTGTATAATTTTTACTTAATGTTATTCTCTTCTCTTAATGTTATTCTCTTCTCTTTGTTTTAAAAGCCAGTCATTTTCTTTTCTATTAATGTAACCAAAATTGTTTAACATGATTCTTTTCCTTAGTTAGCAATATTGATCGACAATCCTATCTTTCTTTTCTTTCTTTTATTCCTTGTCTTTATTTCGCCAATTACGAATTTAGGTAGTTTTAAGTTAGTTGTAAGCAAGTTCTTAATGTAGTAAGAAGTAAGTACGTCAATAAAACTGTGGAGCGTTAGTTCTGTCTGTACTTTCAAAAATCCTCGTCAGCATCCCTAAATTTACGTTGGGTAAACCATCCCCAACATGCTTGTTTGTATTGTTCCGTTGCTATGGCAACCAACATTGTTTTAAATGGGATGCATATATCTTTTTTGCATACTTTGATGGAGGATAAGTCCATCTATGCGATGAACATATCAAATCATATGGTTGTATAAGAAAAAAATCGAGAAAAATGCGTTTTTTGAAAGTCTTAAATTAGCTAATTACAATCAAAGTAGGCGACGAAATAACGCCGTTGACAGCTTTAAATGTCAAAAAAATTACAGTTCCAACAATTATGAATAATTAATAATGTATGGTCATTGGTAACTGTCTTCGGCCATCAACTTTTTGGATGGTAACACCGGAAGTGTTAAAATTTTTTTTTAATATTTTTGATACTGTGGATTGTGTAATTTGTGTATCCGGGTAAATATTATTGAACAGTGTACAAATTTCACCTTGAGTGCGTTTTCTATCACCTGCACCGTACCCATACATTATTAATATTTGGATTCTTTGTCGTTCGCTTAATTGCGCCATATTTGTTTAAACTGACAATTTTTTGACATTTAAAGCTGTCAGCGGCGTTCAAGGTTTATATATTAAAGGTTGTCTAAGTTCCTATGCTGCAATACTTTGATTTTAGTTTGTGGGCGAGGGGCAAGAGCAGGAGTGTTTCATGACGTATGCGATCACGAATTGCGCACGCAACCTCATATCCATATGGTGTTCCATGCATTTGTTTAATTTGAATTGCTTGGCGGTATTATTCTCCACATGTGACGTAATGCGCAGTATGGTTGCGTACGAACCTAGACAACCTTTTATATATAAACCTTGAGCGGCGTTATTTCGGCGCCTACTTTGATTGTAATTAGCTGATTTAATATTTTCAGAGAACGCATTTTTTTTCGATTTTTTTCTAATACAACCATATAATTTAATATGTTCGTCATGTAGAGGGATTTATCCTCTATTAAAATGTGCAAAAAGAACATACGCATCCCATTTAAAATAACAATGTTGGTGTGCATAGCAACGAAACAATACAAACAAGCAAATATCGCCAAAATATGCGCCACAATTAATAAAGAATTTTTTATTTGAAACATTTTTCTTTAAAACCACAAATGGCGAAGTTCTTGGCTATATTCCAGACATTTGACACACCCTGTATAATATTAATGGATGTTTTTACTANGGTCATGTTGAAAACCTTTTGCAGTAGCTCATAATTAAGCTTAAATTTAATTTAACTTCGCACAACATTAACATGTAGGTTTTGATAACAGTTGTCGTAAGTGGTCTTAGTTCAAGTCTGTTCTAATGTTGTATTTCGTTTTATTAACTGGCGTACAATAAATTGTTTTATTACGTAATTTTTTTATGGTTTCAGTTTAATATTGTTATCAATTATCAATTACGGTTAGGTAAATGTCAACATTCCATGCCATGCTTGTGTCTTAACAGATTAATGCTACGTCGACCACCGTGAAATGTAGTGTAGTGAATTAGTAAAATTCAAATATCTCGAAAATCGTTAATATTTTCAAGATCAAAGAAGTATAGCTTTTTTCTACAGAAATGATGGGGCTATCCAAATTAAACAAGTATGTTGTAAAATAATGAGCGATAAAAAATTTGTAGCTGATTTCATCTAATTCATATGGCGCATGTGGCGACATCTACGAGTTAACTCAAATCCTCTCACACATTATTGTTTACCCTTACAAAAACTATAAGTCAACTATGAGTCATTATGTAGAAAAGTAGCTGATCTATTAACAAAAATCTATTTTATTTTTTTCGCTTTAACATCCTGTATCTCAGTAAGGAGCAGACTAATTGTAAGACCCATTATTGTTAATGAAAATATTATTATTTTGGCCTCCTGAACGTACATTTACAATTTGGCCCATTACTTATGAATCACCCTGTAGATAACTTAACTTAAATCGACATATTTTGAGCCAAGGAATCTGTGGTCTTCCGTTGTACACGCATTTCGGAGACACCCTGTATATATGAAATAATTAAACGTATATTTATGCTTTTATTGATATTTTAATTGTACACTCTGCCTGACGCGTTTCGGCGATCTACGCCATCTTCGGAGGCTTTCGTCCTGTTTTGCTATGTTATGTAGTACATTTATAAAATATTATTTTCCTTCTTAGGTTAAAATGTTTCTTTCAGAGATTATTTTTAGTTATTAATTACAAATGGGCTGGATTATTTATTGTATTGTTTTTCTTTTTCTCGGGAGTGAACGAAATGTAGTAATCATTAATATTTGAAGAGCCGTCTCTTAAGATTCTAGTTCTTGGTTTAGCGCTGCACAACAATTTAAACTAGAACTAACACTACACCTAGAACTAGTAAGTTTCGGGTTTAGCCGTGCGTCTCTAGTCGGCTAAATCCGAATGTTTCTAGTTCTAGGTCTAGTGTCTTAGTTCCAGTTTTAGTTTAATATCCTTTTCTGTTTGAATCGCAATATAGTACACAGTGGGTCCTAAATAAACTGCTTTTATTGTCTGCAAACTATTTATACCAAATAATAGCATTAAGTTTTTCTTTGACACCAGGGTTGTATTTGATTTACACGCGTATTTTACCATAGCCAAAGCTTTAAAGAGATTTGGCAGAATGATTATTCGTTAATGTAATACTAATTTTACAAATTGCGTGATTTGGCGTATTTCGGTGGAGCTTTTTTGATAAAATATTCCAAATCAAATTTGTTAGTGTAAATTAATTTATCACAATTTATATTTAAAAATAAAATGTTTTTATATTCAACTAAACGTAACAAAAATCACAAAACCCCATTCAACTTTGGACAGGTACCAGACCAATCTCGATAACGGTTCGCGTCAAATTCGACATTGTATTATTGTTGCGATAGCATACCATATTTTTTTTGTACATTTTGATTCTCGTCAGAATAACAATAGCGTCGATTTAAATATCGGTCAACCCTCGAGCGTTGACATTTTAAAAATAAAGCTGCCTACGAAATCGATTGCCTCCAGCACAAACGAGCGGCAATTCCGCAGGACTACGAGTACCATTAATTAAAACTGAGTGCACAATACGTGCTTTTCGCGTTTTTGGGACTTTCTTTTTACTACGTTCGTTCGCTTGTTTCGTGTTTTGGCAACCGTGACACCGAACAATTTTAAGCAAATGAGAAAAGGTGAGGGCATTTAAAACGCCATTACGCACACTTTTGTTATCGATTTAAATCCAGCATTTGCGAATTTAATACAAAAAATTGTTTTAAAATTGAGTTGGAAAAGAAACAGCACAAAATATCATTAATCACCACTTAGATTTGTGCAAGGTCAAGCGGTTATTTCTGTGAAATCTTGTAAGAGGTATTTTACCGGATGTTATCGCTGAATTACGTCAATAAATATACTATAAGATAGAGTAAATCTTTGTTGGTTGATTCACTTTTTATGAGAAACTGCTCTAATTGGGTATTAAGAACTCAAAATTATTAAGGTAATTATTTATTACTAAAAAGTTTGTTTATAATTTAATCCAAGATAATTTTTTGTTGTAGATGTATCGTTTTGTAATATTACTTTGCGTATTAATCACTATAAAAGGTATAAACTCAGCTCCTGCAACACAAGAAAATGAAGAACCTCAACCAAATTCATCGAAAATATCTGGGACACCATATCAATCAAAAAGACCTTTTACAAAAAATAACAGGGCGGAAATAAATGTTGAAAAAGTAGGTCGGAACACAGTAGCTACAGTTCGAATTCTTTCTAAGAGCAAAAACCATGATGTTACTGCTGTTTGGGAGAAAGTTATCGATGGACCTAACAAATCGAAACCCACACTTAATATAACTGGGACAGTGAAAGGATAAACACAAAGAAACCGAAATTTTTTATTATTATTATTGATTATTTGTGTTAATTTATTGTGTCGGAGTGTTAAAATAAAATACTAAGCAAAGAATCCTAAGATATAAAGCGAACCGTTCCACATATTTTCTTGGGTCTTTGAACCGTTGATCCTTGGGGGATTTTCTCATTTCTGCTCGCTTCGATTCTCTCTCGGGAGGCGTATACACAACTTGTCAGTCTGGTTTTAATGAAAGAAGCCTATTCTTTTTTTTTACCTTTGGGTATTCCGAGATAAAAGAGTACAAAGTTACCCACACATGTAATAAATGTAATAACTTTTTAAATAAAAATTATAATATTAAAAATAAAAATATAAAACTTCACCATAACATAATTATAACGTTATCATTAAGTTTTTAAATTTAAAACGTTGATTAGTTTGTTGGACTTCCCAACGACCTTTAATCGAAAGATAAATCCTCGAATGATTTGTCAACATCGCTAGCGTTTAATCAATTATCTACGAGAAGAAAGATTTGATGTAACCAAGTTGGAAAAGGATTTTCCCTTTTTTTCCGCCAAAGTTGTTATCAGTCTACGTCATGCAACCGCTATAAATAATCTTATAGCAACCAGTTCTTCGCAGTTCAAGGTAGGCATTCAACTCGTCGAGACGCTAACCATATTATCTTATCTGTAAACGTAAGTTCTTAATGTTCGTGTTAATTAACAACAAAATTTATTAATTAACTTTTTGCTTTGTGTGTTTTTTTTTAGATGAAGTTATTCTCAATTTTTCTTTGTCTTTTTATAATTGCTGTATACTCTGCGCCGCAACCAATTAATCAAGAGGAGTTAACAAGGATCGAAAATGAAAAAGGGGGTTATGTAAATTTACAACGAGTCAAGAGGAACGATAATACCGGTGGTGTAGATATTTCCAAAGATGGTGATGATACGGTAGCAACGATTATATTGAATAGCAAAAATGATAGATATAATCTCCTTGGAACTTGGATCAAAGTTATTGATGGCCCTAATAAAGGAAAACCAAAATTTAGAATTGGGGGAAATTTTACTTTTTAATGGAACTTTAAATCATGTTTCTAGTATTATTTTTTGCTATTTGTAATTTATGCTTCTTTGTGATATTAAGAAATAAAATAAAATAATGTAATATGTGATGATTTATTTTTAATATTAAGAAAATTTAGTTTTCGTACAATAAAATATTAATTAACTCATTAACATTTACCATATGCTGTTATATCGAACTAATATCCTCCATATCACCAAGTATTGATCGATAATATCTTGATGATATATGATGACCTACCAAAAACTGACTGTGGCTTTAAGAATTCAAAAGATATTCTGTTAATTTTCGTAATTTCAAGTTTTCTGTTATTCAGGAGTACCTACTGCAACTGTAATGTACTACATTACATTACATAGACTACATATCGGGTAGGAGGACCAACCTACCTTGCACCGCGACCTTAAGGATCTATAGTACCACGATAGATATCGTTATCAAATTTCATTTAACGGCAGGGCAGTGGCATAAAACCCAACAAGTTGAAGTGTGCTTTTAATCGACAGTGCCCAGTAAAGACACCCATTAGAACTTTTATGCTGCTACGGGCAAGTCCTAAAATATTCCAGGGTTTGACAGTGGCGATGTTAATAAACACCTTAGCATGTCTCATTCCAGGAGAACTGGTCTACAGTAGGCGAAGTCTCTCTTGAGCCCACTTCAGCATCACAAATGATACACCGACTGCTGGTTCCGGCCCCACAAACGCTTTAGCGCTGTCCTCTCGTGCTAGCTCATCTGCCGCTTCATTGCCAGCAACCCCAGAGTGACCTGGAACCCAGATCAGAGAAACTCTGTTATCACAACTCAGCCAACTCTGCAAGCCATTTTCACGGCTTGCAGCGATTGGAGAGCGGCTTGACTGTCTGAAAAAATTCTTACTGTCATGTTCTTCAACCCACTCTCAAGAAGGATTTTAGCACCCATGTCAATAGCAAATACTTCCGCCTGGAATACAGTACAGTACGTACCCAGGCTGTAGGCTTGCTTAATTCGAGGTGTCTGGCAGTATACTCCTGCTCCGACCCCTTCGGGCGTTTTTGATACATCTGTGAATATGCAAATATCTGTGTGAACCAGATAATTTTCATTTTCGATTCAGGTCTGCCGCTCAGACAGTACAATCTGGTATCGAGCATTAATCACTGATAGTGATCCCGCCAAATCTGACGGCATTGATAGCACAGTATCAGTGCTTATAATGTCTTCCGCAGCCCATTGGTAAAGCCGGATTTATATTTGTCTGGCGTGTTGTGTCGTGATGCGCTCTGACGTAATGGTTAGTGTTCACATTTATATGTTGTGTTCTGATGCACTCTGGCGATATTTTGAATCAATACAATTGAAGCACTCAGAGAGTTCATACGTGTTTCTATAATGTTTTCCCAACAATCTTCTGATTTAGATTATGAAGAAGATATCCATTTTATGGTACTGGCAACTCTTCTACAAAAAGAAAAAGAGAGAAGATATTGGGTTCATCCAGTGAACAGAAAGAGAGAGCCTAAAGGCGAATTTCACGGCCTGGTTAAAGAGCTTGAGAGCGATGCTGATAATGTTAAATGTAATTAAATTTAATATCGAAAGAAAGAAGCAACGCAAATCTGACGTGTCATAAGACAGGTGTACACTTGTCTGATCTGTCGTTATGCGTCACTTCCCACTCCACTGATCTGGCGGACATCGGGATCGCTGCTGATGCGACACAACACACTGCGACACACAAATATAAATCTCACCATAGTAAATGTATTCAACCGATACCGTTCTGATCCACCACAACACGACACGTCAGACAAATATAAATCCGGCCTAAGACATGTCGGAACAATTTTGAGCATATTGCTGCTTAAATCTGTAAATGGTTGTTCTAGCCACTTTCTCTATATGCAAATGCAGAGCAGATAGGCCAAGCAACCTCCATTGCTAGAGTTGGCGTTGTGCTTATCGCACCAGAAATTGCTAGTCCAGCTACTCGTTGAATCCGTGAAAGTTTACTAATAACTGCAGTCTGTCGGATTTTCCTATATCAGGCTGCTGCTCCGTATGTGATCATAGGTCTAACCACAGTTACATAGAGCCAGTACATTCTTTCAGGGGTAAGATTTTTTCCACAAAGACAGCGACAAATTCACAAGGATAGTCTAGGTTTGTGCAAAACTCCCTGTAAATGGCCATTCCATGACAAGGTTTTGTCTAGGATTACTCCTAGATATTTGACTTTCTTTGAGAAAGAAATTTCTTCACCTTGGATAGTTGGGCAGATTAGTCCATCCAACTCTCGTTTCCTGATGAAGGGCACAACAATTGCTATAGTTGTTTCACCATAAAAAATTCCACTCCCCTGTCAAGAGCAGTTCTTTCAAGAGATTGTTGTGTTGTGTTGTTAAACACTCCTTCTATATCCAGAAACGCACAAACCAAGATTTCTTTATCCTGCAGCGTTCTGGATACTCTACCAACTAAGTATGTACTTGTATAGATTCTGCTGATTTTCCCGTTTGATAAGCATACTGGTGGCGACTCAGTGGACCAGATACCAATGGCACCGTACGGATATACCGTTCCAGAACTTTTTCAAGGGTTTTCATCAGATATGAAATGTACTATGTTAGTGAGGATAATTTCACTACTCCAGAGTTCTCTATTACTTTAGCTAAAGCTAAATTTGAAGTAAATGCTATGCTACTCAGGATTGTACAGAGGAGTGCTTTCTTATGGTGAAGTACTCCGCTTCCACGGGGAATTCTGCCACTTTTTCATGTAGCCTCCTAATTTGGATTACTCTGCCTAGATTACTTTGTTACTCTGCTATAATCTGCTTTTACACTTTAAGTAATTGAAATAATGTTAATAGTAAAACATCAATGATAAAAAAATCCTCATAACGACATAAATATTTGTTTAGTCGTGTTGTTAAATTTAAACAGTTGATTTTAGATATCACATCATAACCGCAAGATAATTCGCGATAACTTTGTAAATGTCAGAATTTGGGAAATGATTACACATTATTGAAAAGAAAGGAAAATATCCTGAATTAGTCAAGGATTTTCCATATAAAAATACCACAAAAATTGTTATCATTTATGTCATTCAACCAAAATTATCTCCCCTACAAGAATAAGTTCTTATTATTAATTATTGTACTTTATAAAGAAAATTATATTAATTAAATTAAAATTTTTTAGATGAAGCTTTGAGTTGTTTTCTTTGCTTGTAAGTAATTGGGGTGTACTCTATTTCACAACCGATTAATCAAAAGGGATTAATTGGGATAGAAAAGGAAAAAGTGAAAAATGATGACACCGGTGTTCAAAATATTAACAAAAATGATGGTGAAGCAACCGTTTGGATAACTTGGTTAAAAGTTATTGATGAACCCAATAAAAGAAAACCTAAATTTAAACTTGGAGGACTTTCAAATTTAGAGGAATATTTTACTAAATTTTTGTAGCATAAATATATTTTCTCTTTATATATTATATGTATAATTAATAATAAAAATATCGTCTTTAATACTATAAAAAAATATTTTTGCGTTTAGAACCTAAAAATACGTTGATTTTAAAACAACGTTATTCTGTAATGAAATCTCTTCTTTGAAGTTAGTAACCTAAATAAGCACCTTTAAACAGTGCTTTTTTCTTCTAATCAAACAAAAGTTCACAAGAGTATAATAAACGAGTGCCAAATGTTTATGACCATTTAGTAACATATGGTGTTGTAAAATTTGTAAATATAGTGAATTGAATGTATTGTTAAATTGATTGTTCTGATAAAAATTTTTCTTTCCTTTTTGTTTTTTATTTTATAACATTAACTTGCAACGTGGATCACGTAGTCTAAATTGATTTAAATTATCACATATTCTTGTTAGCTTTCCCTTTTTATTTCATCCAATCAAACATTATAAAATTGCTTTGGAAAAACACCAAATTAATTGAAAACGCGCTTCGGTGCTTCTGCAGATTATAAATTACTTTTACGTTGTGCATAATTATGAGGATATCAACAAGTTTAATTTAAAAATATATCTCTATATTTATCAGCTATAATAGGTAGCCATAACAAACATGTAAATATGTGACGAAGAAAATTATTTCAACGATTAAACCCTAAAAATAGGACGATTCTTTAAAACAACATTTTTTTTGTCTCTTTGAAGTTGGTAACCTAAATAAGCACCTTTTAAAAGTGTTTCTTCCTTCTAATCAAACAAAAAAAACTCACAAAATCGTTTAAACTCGTGCGAAATGTTTATGACCATTTGGTAATATTTATTATTAATATGTTAAATTACTTAATAAAAATAACTTAATTTTTTTCTTCCTTTTTACTCCTTAATAGCAGTAAATCTCTCAGAACTGGTTCTTTATCTGCATCTAAAATTAACTACTACAAGTGATAACTGACTTTTTACATTAAGACAAATCAACCAATAAAAGCCTACATCCCAAGGTTATTGCTTGTAAGACAAGTCGTGCCTCTTTCCCACATCGACGTCGGCTATGTCAAGTAACACCACGTGGTGATTCATTAAAATTTAAGATTAAGAAATCGCTTTGGGAATCACAAAATACATTGCAAAAGTAAATCTGGTTTCCCCGGTGATATCGTAGTTTATAAACTCCTTCTACGTCGTATATAATTTCAGTGTTATCGTGAAGTTTAAGTTGAAAACACTTCTATATTTATCCTACTTAGGATATCCATTTAAAGTAAGTTGTGTTACAACATTATTATTTTTGATTTAAATTAAAATTATTAATTTTTGTTATGTAGATGAAATCGCTCATTATTTTTATTTGTTTAATCGTTGCTGTTGTATATTGTGAACCACAATCGCAAAAATATATAAGCAGCGAACCTTATCCTTTATTGAGAAATAAAAGAAATGATAACCAAGGTGAATTTGTTATTGAAAAAGACGGCGATGATACTATTGGAACATTAACGATTAACTCGAAATCCGAACGGTACGATATTACTGCTGTATGGGAGAAAGTTCTGGATGGACCAAACAAAGACAAACCAAAGTTTAGATTAAGTGGTTCGTTAGATTTTTAAATCTGTGATAAAATAAATTATTTACTTTTGAGTTAATTTTTCTTTGATCCAAATTCATTCATTCCAATTTGCACTCTTTTTTCAGTGTTTTGATTGACCCTTTGGCCGTAAATGCACAGTCCTCCCGTCCATCTCGTTAAAAGCTCGTTAAACGGGATTATCCGATTAGAGGAGAGGTTGAACGTGAGGTGACCGCTGGGATTTCGTCAGAAATCTAATTACAAACAAGTCACGTCTTGCTGTAATGACGATTTTCAGACTCCAAGTATTTTCTACTAATGCTCTAAGATTTATTTGAAACTTTTCACTTTTTTATTTAACCCCATAAAAAATTTAATCTTAAATTATTAACTATCTTAATTTCCATTCCAACTAATATACCTCCAAAAATACCCAACATTAAACTTATCATCATCAAAAACTACACTTCCAACTCGGATATTAGTATCCCAAATCTACATAATACTCTCACTTAACTGGTTTAATTACATGGAAGGAACACGATAGACGATAAAACTTGATCGTTACAAACTTTACTTTTAATTACAGCCTGCTTGTTTTCTCTAATTCTATTAGTACGCGAAACTTCGTAATCGAAAACATTATGGGAAAGAGAAACATCCCAACGGATCGTCGCGCCATCTGTTTTCATCCCCTTTAGCATTTAATAATTTCGGAATTAGAAAGATGTTGCTCGCAACGAACGAAGAAAATTCCCAATTGGCGGTCGTTGGAAAGATTGCTCGAAAGAAAAGGTCGACGAGTTCCGATTAAAAAAAGCCTGACTTATTTCCTACCGTGAAAGAAGGTCTAACTTCTTGGGGAAAGTTTAATACAGCATAACTACCCCATGAAATGAGCAACTCGAGATCGAACCTACAGGGAAAATCCGGAGAGAATTGAGAAACGTTAGCTGATAAACTTTTTATAAGAAAAAACTCTGTGTTGTTTTGGCGTCAATTGTTTCTTTGATCTTTTGTTCGGGCTCACATAATTTTAGCATATTTTAAGCGTTGGCTCAATCTCGCGATAACCCAATTTCACTTCTGGTGTAATCTCGACATTAATTTTCTTTGTGGCGAAAAGACTTGGGAGACTTTCCAAATTACAGTTGAATTATATTTATGTAGATTTTTTTTGTAATTATAACGCTTCATATCACATGATATATATACTATGTTTTTATAATTAAGATCTAATTTGTGTAGATGATGCCAATTTTTGTATCTACAGTTCTTTTTATTATTATTTTATTATATAGGATATAAAAGATACTGTAATAAAATCCCTGTTTCCGAATAAACGGAAAAAAAAAGACTAATTAAATTTAAGAAATTTACAATTTTGGATCAGACTATAAGTAGTTAGTTTTGTTATGATTTTCGTTTAGTTTTAAGAAAAATTATTACGATGTGCAAGAAAAAGGTAATTAACCTTCAAATTTTGACCTTGACATTTACATTTTGACAGGTATTGATTTTGGCGACTTTTCAGACGATTTTCGATTCTAAAACCATGCGAGATCGATAGATCGTGTCGATTTAGCCCTTAGGCCGCAATTTCATCCATTTCTGAATCATTTTATATATCTAAATTCCATTTTTTTCTTTCCAAACTTTAACATCAAATTACGAATTCCTCGAAGGAATTTGACACCCGAAAGCGCGATTATCTAAAAGAACAAAAAATTAGCTACAAAATTACAAAATCTTAATCAAATTTAAAGTTTATTAATAATTTCGAATATTTTCAAAGTTGATGGTTATTTTCTTTAAAAAAATCAATCATTTTGGCCAACCTGTGTAATTTATAATTCCCGCCATTTTATCAACCAATCAGAGAGCCCAGATTCAAATTGAAGCGACCAAATTCGGATATCCAAGAAGCCTTTGTCCAAAAAGGGTATATAAGGCCGCGCAAATTTGACACCGGGAGAGCTCAATTTTGGCTAGAGCGAAGCGTTGTCGAATCTACGTCAATTTAACCTAAAAATTTCTAACCTAAGTTTGAACTTAGAATTTTTTTTGACAACTCAATTTACTTTTATCTAGTAAAAGTAAACAAGTGTTTCTAAATTATTTTCGAAGAAATCGAAACCATACCTGAGATTGAGTCCAATGTTCCATCCTGTTCCCGAAGGACCCGAGAACTAAATTTCCCGAGAATCCTAAACTTCTAACACCGAAGAACATCCATCCCGCAAGACCAAGGTCAACCAACCATTTTTAACTGACATATCACACCTCCGGAAACAAGTTAAGTGAACATAATTTCCTTTTATCGAACTCTTTAATTTTTATAACCCTCGCGATTAAAATAAAAAAAAAAATCTTAAAAGACCCTTATAAATTAACGCGTATAAGCTTTGTCAATTTCAACTCTTATAAAGGAGTTACCTCTTTCTTGCACAGATTTCTTTATGCTCTATTTTATATTTAGTTCGTAAATTTCCTCCATGAACTTGCGTTTAATTTTTTTTTTGTCCCTGAGATTCATGTTCTTTAATTTAACAAAAAAATGTATGTTTTGTTCGTTGTTATCCAATTAAATAATTGTTATATGTTTTCTGTGTGATTTATTTGTAAAAAATTTGGTTTATATAATTTAATTAATTCGAACAAAACAAAATAATACAGTATATACTTACGAATAGTAGAACCTAAAAAAGTTGTTACGTGAGACATCCTGTATATATATATTTTGTAGACTTGCAGATTATATTAATGAGTGCTTCGCTTGGGTCACCTTCCCATGCATTGTTAGCCACAACATCGTTATTGGGATTGGATGCATGGGGATGATGACTGGAATTTCAGTTTTAACTTTTTTACCGACTATAACTTGGATTGGAGCTTTGTTTTTTTCTTGTTATCTAGGTGAACAGGTTATGCAAGCGGTTAGTGCGTCTCTTAATTAAAGAAGATCTTAATCAACAAATATATATAATGTTTTAGAGCATTGAAGTAGCAGTTGTTGCTTATGAGCTGGATTGGTACAAAGATACCAAGCTAAGGAGGGATATTTTAATGATGATTTTAAGGGCGCAAAAGCCCATCACATTGGAATGCGGGAAATTCGGGGAATTATCGATGGTCACATTCAAAAATGTAAAATATTTGATTAATTTTGATGTAAAATTTAATTTGAATTTTTTAAGATAATGCAAGGGGCTTATGCTTATGCTACAATGCAAGCAAATCATTAAAGTTATATAATTATTGAGATGATTACAAAGATAAATAAGAGATGTATTAAATACATGTGTTATATTTATAAATATTTATAATAATAAAAGGCACTGATAACTAATAAAGGGTCTTATTTAAGTATATACAGAGCGTCTCAGTATTACACGGCACTATTTTAGAGATGTATTCTTCAGTACAAAACAAACCAAAATGTTTCAAATTAATTTATTACTGAAATATTGAAAATGAAAAATTTTGATTGTCAATGAAGCAGTCAGAGTAAATGTTCAAAATGATTCCCGTTTTGTTGAATGCAGCATTGAGCACGATGAATCCAAGCTTCTCTGGCAAGTTTTATATCATCGGGACGGCAACTAATAATTACTGCGGCTTCCAAGATGCGATTTCTGAGCTCTTCTTGGGTGCCGATAGACGTAGAGCAAACCATAGATTTCATCCAGCCCCACACAAAATAATGTAACGGTGTCCGTTTCGACCAATCCATCGGTTACAATATGCTTTGTTTAAATAATCAGTGGCAAGATGAGAAAAGTGAGAAGGGACACCGAAAGGGTCGATGAGATTGTCACCAAGAAGACCACACCAGACATTTCAGGAAAAAGTATGTTGATAACAGAGCTGTTATAAGTACAAAGGAAAAGTACTCCCAGTAACCAGTAGAAGTAACGCTATAAATTATTTTTGCTCCAAGTAATAAGTAACAAATATTTTTAAAATGAGTAATTATATACAGGTGAGTTATTTATAAACCCTGAAAACAGATAAATTCAAATATGTAAAAATATACAGGGTGTTCCATTTAAAAAAATAAAGTAGGTGGCGATTTCCAGTATAACCGGAAGTGCTAGAAATCTGAAAATATTTTAGACGAAGAGAACGTAATTGATAATAC
>NW_019281293.1:19717-61323 GCF_000648695.1 Onthophagus taurus | reverse complement strand
GGCTTCCAGGAATTTTTAAATTAGCATCTTTTTTGGCACTCTTAGGTTATACGAAAATGTAAGTTTTGTTTCAACATGTTTTTTGTCAATATTTTTCCAATCAAACCTAACAATTATTATACATCATTTTAAAAAGAAAGCTTTGAGCTTTAATTTACAATAAGTCTCATTCTTTAATTTCAATAAATACGGCTTACAGGAATTTTTAAATTAGCATCTTTTTTGACACTTTTAGGTTATACGAAAATATTAGTTTTAACTCAATACTCTTTTTCTCAATATTTTTTTAATTCAACCCATCGATTGTTTTAGATCGATTTAAACAGAAAGCTTCAAGCTTCAATTTAAAATAAGTTTTATTTCTTAATTTCAATAAACACGGTTTCCAGGAATTTTTGAATTAGCATTTTTTTTGACACTTAGGCTATGCGAAAATAGGGGAATTGCATATTTTGCTAAAATTTTATTCCAAAGGCCTTTACTGAGTGTATTTTGATAGCGTTTTAATTCTGTCTGATTCTGTCACAAAGTTTCAAAATGTTTGACTTCTTGGGACACAAAGGGTTAAAAGACACTTATAAATTAACGCGTATAAGCTTTGTCAATTTCAACAGTCTTATAAAGGAGTTATAGATGTCTCCATGAACTTGCGTTTTATTTTTTTTTTGTCCCTGAGATTCATGGTCTTTATTTAACAAAAAAATGTATGTTTTGTTCGTTGTTATCCAATTAAATAATTGTTATATGTTTTCTGTGTGATTTATTTGTATAATTAATTAATTCGAACAAAACAAAATAATACAATACCTACAGTTAGAAAATATCTTAGTGGAAATCTATCTTTAGTGCTTTAATATTCTTCATTCCTTGATTTTTATTAGTTATTGCGTTTCAGATAACCATAATATCTAATAATAACAAAAGTAAATGGCTTACAAATGATAGCACTTAAGATCATTAACAATATAGATGTTGGTTTACATGTCTCGTACACCAATAATAATTGATGTATTATTGACTATTACTAATTGGTTACATATTGGTATAAACCCTTTAGGTATTGGTATTACACATTTAACCTTAGAGTCATTAATTATCTTAATACAGTGCTTAATGTAAGTTAGAATTAATTTTATGTCCATATAATATCCGATAAATTAATATTGATATAGTGTTTAAAGATAGTATTGAAGTAGCGTTATCGTTCTTTTATGGTTTATTATTCCATGAAACACACTTTAGGAAATTTGGGGGTAAAAAGTCGATATCGTCTGTGCTACAAACTGAAAGAAATATAGCCGAGCATGAATAATTCATTCGGAAGGCGTTGTTTTGACTCGTGCAGCGCTACCAAGGTTCGCGATTTAATCCGTAGTAGCTATCATGATATTCAACATCTTCTGACGTAGACTCGGTCGAAACCTATAACTGAACGAATAATTCAACGCATGCAAACTAGAAGAAAAGGCGGCATCAATGTGCATAACACCTACAATCCTTTTGGGTTGAATCCGACCTGATCGCCTTCGTAATCCACTTATAGACCTTATTAGACTTATTAGACCCTTTCTGTCGGTATCGGTTGCGAATATAAATGGGGGAAACAAAGTTCAACATTTAATCTGCTTATCGAAAAGATGCTAGGTAGGTAGGTAAGGTTTATTTTGGTTTTTACTTTCATTCTTCGAAGTTTGCAGACAATATCTATGAAACTCTGATCCTGGGATTTACATCATTAGCAAGAACAATGATGAGATGTAGATACTAGGGAAACTTGGGTCGTGTCACGAGGGCTTTATTGATGATTGACTTTAACGAGATTGTAGGAAATAAATAGGGGGGAGATTAATCAACAATCAATACAAATAGTTCTACAAATTGAACACGTACGAATGTGTCTTCATGAATTGAAGAAGGATATCAGGACGAATGACCCATAATTAGAAAATCCCCAAGATAGAGGACACTTAAGGGTTTTGCACTGACATCATCGGAAATAACGGCCGTCGAGTCGAGTAACGGCAACGATATTTCACCGTTTTAGAACGGACGGCCACTTTTACGACAATTGGGGACATCCAGCTGAGCTCTGCCGTGATTCGCCTCCGAAAATACCGTGTAGAGGTTGTAAACTCAAATCAGAATCGATGAGCTGGGAATTTTAGAATTTCTAAACCTTTTTACGACATCAAGAACAAGATCCCGTAGCAAATCAGTTAACGTGAACTACTTTTATGACGTCGTTACATCTTTTTATTCCTCCTTTTTCCGATATCACCAAAAGAACAAAGACTTTAGGATTTTATCAGTTCTTATCACTAACAAGTGTTCGTCCGTTTTAAATTTACTTTGCGTTCTAGATACAAAACAAATATTTGTTCGTCTTTACTTGTTTAAGACGTATACCAAGTTGTTAGTTAAAGAACGGAGAGCGAAGGCAGCCAAGTGTTGCGGGAACATTTGCAACTTCTCTACACTGTAGAGAGGAACTACACTTTCCAAGAAACGCGCCAAGTCGCAAAGCCTCTGGGACACAAATCTTTCGTTAGACGAGAACCTACCGCCCCAATTAGCATGCTATTTATGTGAAGGAGAGTTGAGATCCTGTACTAAACGTTCCATGCTCCAGTTCCTAACTTTAATTATACTATATTGAATGAAAAGCCTAGTAATAAAAATAAAAAGAAATGTTGAAATTGTATTTTTAAAGAATTTAATGTTTTTCTTTATCTATATTATTGTTTTACTACTCCATAATTTAGTTCTTTTTATGTAACACGATTTTACCACGAATGATTACGTGTGTGAAATTGCTGAAACTGCTGAACTTGGTATTCAGACTGTGCAAAAAACAAACCCATAAACCTCGCGCTGGCGACAACAACAAAACGGCAAAAAAACAGAACGAAGTCCTTCCTGCGAACAATAACCAATTTAGGGCGAGGTAGGAGAGCGCACGATCTCTACTCCCCCGCGTCTATTTTCAGGAATTTACATCAAACTTCGTAGAGAAGCGAAAATTTATATTGTTGTTTACCGGCAAGGCGATAGAAGAACGGGAAGAGAAAGTATCGCTACGTTCCATCTAGACTGCGCCTATGAATAACCTTTTAACTGGTAACTGAAATTTGTAAGCTGAAATCGCATCTAATAAACAGATGAGATCACAAACAAAATTCAAATTGAAAAATTACATTAAGTATCAATCAGCTTCCATTGTTACTTTGTTTTAGTAATAAAGATTTAGATAGTAACTATCCAACTTGCAAATTACAAGATTAGGAATGTTGCAAGTACTTACAATTTTCAAGAGATGAAACACAAGATATCTGGGTAACGTTTAGCCATGCGTCTCTATTAGGCCCACTTTTACCATCCTCCTGATAAACTATCTAGAGGATAGTTGCCATGGTTACGGCGCTTTTAAGGCTCGTTACTACCATCTTCTAGTTAAGCTATCTAAGGGATTATTACCACGGGTACGGCTATTTCACGCGTTCTGATTGGCTAGTAGATGGGTTTATCTTTAAGATAAATTTAACTAAAAGATGGTAGTAATGGAAGCGCTCTCATTGGCTAAGAACTGGATTTATCTATCGGATAAATTTATCAGGAGGTGGTAAAAGTGGGCCTAAGACAGCTAAACTCTAATGTTTTTAATTCTAGGTCTAGTGTTATGGCGATATTACAAGGTTCAAACAAATTGATTCACTTTTGTTGAACTATTATGTTGATCCACCAAAATGAACTATTCAACTCACTTTACGCGGACGAAGTCGAATCAGGTCGTACGGTTGGGAATAACCTTAATTGGTGATCATTTAATTAAGGAGTTAACAAAAAAGAAGCAAAGAAATAGAAGACGTTGGTGGGTACGACCATGGATATTAAGAAGACAGAACTTGGGAGCTTCAAACTGTCTATTGAGAGAATCGGCAGAAGAGGATCCAGATTCATATAATCTTCGAATGAATAAAACAGAATTTGAAGAACTTCTAAAAATGGTTACTCCGTTAATCCAGAAAGAAAGTATTGTGATGAGAAATGCTTTACCAGCACGAATAAAATTGCAAATCGTGCGCAAACATCTTGCTACTGGTGATTGTTTTGGATCACTGGAACAATAAAATTATACAGAGTACTCCGATGTACAAATCTTTTATCCTAGAAGTATGTGAAGGTATCTGGATAGCACTACGAGATTACATCAAGGTAATCAGTAACATAAATAAAACAAACCAATTTATATTTGTTATTTTTTATTTTTATTTTAAATTTAATTGTTATCTTTCTAAGTTTTAGTTCTTATTAATATTGTACATAATCTACAGGATGCATTTTAATATTTCAAATTGTTCTTCAATATTATAGTGTGGTTCACGGACCAAGATGTTTGAGATTATGAATTTGTAGATTGAATATTTGTATCTACAAAATCATATGTAGACTGTGAATTTAATGGGGAACTTGTAGTGGAGGAGCTTGTAATGGACTGCAGTCGTTCCTGGACCATAACATTTTGTAGTTTTTGTTGGCAGATTAAGGCCCGATGTAGAAGCATATTCTTTAACTGCAATGAACATGTACTGAATCATTCAATACATGTGTTTACACGTTCAATTCTCTTTCATTTGCGTTGAATGATGAACCGCAATTCACTTCAAAAGTGAAAATATTAAACCAATCACATTGAACACATAGTGTTAGTTTTAGTTGTAATTGTTGTGCAGCGCTGGACCAAGAACTAGAATCATTAGGATTTAGCCGTCTTAAGAGACGTGTGGCTAAATCCGAATGTTTCTAGTTCTTGGTCTAGTGTTAGTTCTAGCACTACTACTAGAAATAACACAAGACCTAGAACTAGAATCATTCGGGTTTAGCCGTCTTGAGAGACGTGCGGCTAAATCCGAATTTTTCTAGTTCCTGGTTTAGTGTTAGTTCTAGCACTACCACTAGAAATAACACAAGACCTAGAACTAGAATCATACGGGTTGGGTTGGGTTGGGTTGGTAGCTCTACAGTAGCTCTAGAACTAGAAACATTCGGGTTTATCCGTCTTAAGAGACGTGCGGCTAAATCCGAATGTTTCTAGTTCTCGGTCTAGTGTTAGTTCTAGCACTACCACTAGAAATAACACAAGACCTAGAACTAGAATCATCTTGGGTTGGGTTGGGTTGGTAGCTCTACAGTAGCTCTAGAACTAGAAACATTCGGGTTTAGCCGTCTTAAGAGACGTGCGGCTAAGTCCGAATGTTTCTAGTTCTTGGTCTAGTGTTAGTGACAGGGCAAGTGTAAAACTAGAACTAACACTATACCTAGAACTAGAATCATTCGGGTTTAGCTGTCTTTAGAGTCGTGCGACTAAACTGAAATGATTCTAGTTTTAGGTGTAGTGTTAGGTCTACATAGTGTTAGTTCTAATTGTAATTGTTGTGCAGCGGTGGACCAAGAACTAGAATCATTCGGGTTTAGCCGTCTTAAGAGACGTGCGGCTAAATCCGAATGTTTCTAGTTCTTGGTCTAGTGTTAGGTCTAGCACTACTACTAGAAATAACACAAGACCTAGAACTAGAATCATTCGGGTTTAGCCGTTTTGAGAGACGTGCGGCTAAATCCGAATGTTTCTAGTTCCTGGTCTAGTGTTAGTTCTAGCACTACCACTAAAAATAACACAAGACCTAGAACTAGAATCATACGGGTTGGGTTGGGTTGGTAGCTCTACAGTAGCTCTAGAACTAGAAACATTCGGGTTTAGTCGTCTTTAGAGACGTGCGGCTAAACCCAAATGATTCTAATTCTAGGTATATTGTTAGTTCTATATAGTAATACTGCTAGTGTAAAACTAGAACTAATACTAGACCTAGAACCAGAAACATTCGAAACTTTCTAGTTCTAAGTCTAGTGTTAGTTTTAGTTTTAATTGTTGTGCAGCGCTAGACCAACAAGTATCGCGACGTTCCATCTAGACTGTGCCTATGAATAACCTTTTAACTGGTAACTGAAATTTGTAAGCTGAAATCGCATCTAATAAACAGGTGAGATCACAAACAAAATTCAAATTGAAAAATTACATTAAGTATCAATCAGCTTCCATTGTTACTTTGTTTTAGTAATAAAGATTTAGATAGTAACTATCCAACTTGTAAATTGGAAGATTAGGAATGTTACAAGAACTTTGTACGTGATTACATTAAAACTTTACCGATAATACCTGATGAAGGAAAGTTCAAGTTTAGTAAGATAAAATCTTTCATGGCAATGAATTAATGTCTTATTTCAATAAATCTAAAACAAGAAGTCAAGAAGTTTAAACATGCTATTATTCAACGTGTCAATGAAACAGATTAATACATTTGAATTACTCTCAATTAATTCAATCATCATGAATCATTTCATCTAAATGTATAAACAACGACTGTAATAAATAGGCATCGAATTTATATTGACAGGTGCAGACGCTAATTTACATACTAAAATGTTTATTTCTCCGTAATCGGATTATTTCACTGGGATGTGGACACAATTTTCGCATTCATTTGTCCCAAATAAAACATGTATCAACTAAAAAGAGTTACAACAATAGTTTCGAGTTATAATTTCATATATTTGTAAACTAGTGGGTAAAATCGTTAATTGCCGCGTTATCGTGTAACACCCGGTTACAAATCGAACGAAATAACGCTACGAAACGTACTTTTCCCGACGTCAGCGCAAATAGAAACATAATTGAAAGCTGCAGTCGCAGCGCCAGAACGGTGTTACAGGAAACGCGCGCAAATAACTCATCCTGGACCATGAAAAAAAAACCTAACACGGGAAACTGAATTCCACGCCCTCTGTATAGCGTATGCGATATGCCTCAAGCACAGTTTTTTTTATTTACACCCGCACATGTGAATTAACGGACACCTAACAAAAAATAGGTCAACTCTCGTGTACAATACTCAATTGAACTTTTTATTTTCTAATTCTTCATTTACTACAATTTTGTTTACATTCGATTCGTAACAGATATGTAGAATACTGTGTACGATTTGAGTAGATATACTTAAATTTAATAGTTATTTATTAATTTTTTATTTTCTATCTTAATCTAAACAAGTGATGATTAATAACAACATGATTAATGTTGGCCTGCTCAATTTGTGGATGGAGAAAAATTTGAAGTAAAATTGATAGACTCATTCGACATTTTCCTACAGACTGCGTTATTATAAAGGTCAAAATAAATTTGATGGGTATATGATGTAACAATAAAAGATGTGCCTCCTTATAGATGACTGTATACTGCTGGCAGAAAACTAGATACTGCCAACAGAAGACGAGATACTAACTAATCCCAATGGTGGACAGGATCAAGACTAACAAGAGCGGAAGAAATGACTCTCCCAAATGGGGTGCAGCGATCCATTCTGTTAAAAAAAGTGTGGGGCATTATGAAAAATTTTAATGATCTAAAACACATTGTGAAGTAAATCAAGAAAGATATCAACTTCGTTCAAACTTTCACAGTAACTTTGTCATTTTTTTTAACTTTCCAAACTAAATACGGTCGATGTAAAACTTTAAAGCGAGAAGTTTAAATCTTACCGAAGGCAATCGTTTATTTAGAGTTAAGTGTTACTATAAATTTTGGACCTCTTAAACGAACCTTAAAGTGATTTCTCGAGTTAATATTACCTCGTTAAATATCCCCTCGTGCTTTTCGCTAAGTGAACGCCGCGATTATAGTACCAAAGGGGATGGTGTCACATTTAAAGTACGAATGTATTGCTAATGTGAAAGCCATTTAAAATGTATTTTATTCCTCATAAAAATATCGTTACGAAACTAATTAATTCATTAAAACGTGCTAAGTTAATTATTTTTTAACCGCAGTTGTGTTGAGTAATATAAAAGAAATAATAAAGATATTATGTGGAAATGTTACAACAGTAAAGTAAAGTAAAGATGTTTAGACTCCAGGGTCACAGAGTTGAGCTCTCAGGGAATGTCTCTTTAAATTCATACGTGTTTCAAGCAAGTTCGTAGGCCCCTGAGAGATGAGAAAGTTTAGAGTCCCATTTTAAAGTTGCACGCGAAGCTTTGAGGGCTCTTATTGAGCCGCCAGTTCCAATCAGGGCAAGATGGCACATTCGAAGTACTTCTCGACTCGAATTACAAGATAACTCATTAACCCTTTTCTTCCCCTCTTGACTTACGTAACTCCTTAAAACATTTTTTGACACTCAAGATATTTTTGTAATAAAACGTCTCTTAGTATCTACTTTTCGATTGCGTCTTCGCCGAAAGGGGCTACGTGAGATCAAAGCTAAAGTGTAATTATAAATAATTCCATCGAAGAGGAATTCGATAAGACGGAGGAGACGAACGGAGCTGTAAGTGGCGGGGAAATTGATTTCCGACTCCTGTACTCTCTTGATGTTAGGCGTATGTGGCCCGGCATCTATTCGTATCCCATTACGACCTCGAGTGGATGCCATGGGATCCGGGAGACGAAACAACGGGATGAGTGGCGATATCAAGACGTCAACGACAAAGAACCCTTACGTCCAATTTAATGTTTTAGGTAGAATGACAAAGAGACAAAATGAAATATTTTATTTTGAAATAAAACATTAACAATGTCGTTTCATCGTAATCAAACATAATATAACTGCGAGTTCGCTCGCAATATGCAATATTGCAACGACAAATATATTATATAATGAGACATTACTAAGAATGAATGAATGTATATAGAGAAATTCTTATAATTTTCAAGAGATGAAAGACAAGCTATCTGGGTAACGTTTAACCATGCGTCTCTTAAGACGGCTAAACGCTAAACCTGAACGTTTCTAGTTCTAGCTCTAGTGTTAGTTCAATGAAAAATATACAACAACCTACCGCTTAATAAGAGCTAAAACAAGAACTAATACTAGATCTAGAACTGGAAACATTCGGATTTAACCGTGCATCTCTCAAGACGACTAACATTAGACTAACACTATACCTACCTATAACTAGAATCATTCGGGTTTAGCCGTACGTCTCTTAAGACGGCTAATCCCGAATGATTCTAGTTCTAGGTAGGTATAGTGTTAGTTATAGTAACAGTGCTAGTGTAAAACTAGAACTAACACTAGGCCAAGAACTGGAATCATTTGGATTTAGCCGTCTTAAGAGACATTTGGCTAAACCCCAATGATTCGAATTCTAGGTATAGTGTTAGTTCTGGTAACAGTGCTAGTGTAAAACTAGAACTAACACTATACCTAGAACTAGAATCATTTGGGTTTAGCCGTCTTAAGAGCCATTCGGCTAAACCCGAATGATTCTAGTTCTAGATATAGTGTTAGTTCTGGTAACAGTGTTAGTGTAAAATCAGAACTATACCTTTAACTAGAATCATTTGGGTTTAGCCGTCTTAAGAGACATTCGGCTAAACCCAAATGATTCGAGTTCTAGGTATAGTGTTAGTTCTGGTAATAGTGCTAGTGTAAAACTAGAACTAACACTATACCACGAACTAGAATCGTTCGGGTTTAGCCGTCTTAAGAGACGTTCGGCTAAACCCGAATGATTCTAGTTCTAGGTATAGTGTTAGTTCTGGTAACAATGCTAGTGTAAAACCAGAATTAACACTATACCTAGAACTAGAATCATTTGGGTTTAGCCGTCTTAAGAGACATTCGGCTAAACCCGAATGATTCTAGTTCTAGGTACAGTGTTAGTTCTGGTAACAGTGCTAGTGTAAAATCAGAACTAACACTATACCTAGAACTAGAATCGTTCGGGTTTAGCCGTCTTAAGAGACATTCGGCTAAACCCTAATGATTCGAGTTCTAGGTATAGTGTTAGTTCTGGTAACAGTGCTAGTGTAAAATCAGAACTAACACTATACCTAGAACTAGAATCGTTCGGGTTTAGCCGTCTTAAGAGACATTCGGCTAAACCCTAATGATTCGAGTTCTAGGTATAGTGTTAGTTCTGGTAATAGTGCTAGTGTAAAACTAGAACTAACACTATACCTAGAACTAGAATCGTTCGGGTTTAGCCGTCTTAAGAGACGTTCGGCTAAACCCGAATGACATAATATTAACAAGGGCAAACTAATGGAACTACTGGAAATTTGGAAATTTATCCATAATAATCCTAACACACAATGCCTGAATGAACAATTACAAACCTACAACAGACCTCTATACACATTCCTGAAAACCCCATTCACACCACCCAACAGACAAATGAACGAGAGAAACAAGACACAGTAGCACCTTGTATTCTGCAACTTTTGTCCTCCTAGGCTACATCCCATCCAAACCCTATACATCCTCCCCCGACCCAATTCCAAATTAATTTTAATAACATACAATGACGAAAAACATATAGAACATACAAAACATACCACAAAGTAACAAAAAGGAAGAGAATATATAGAAATACAGAAGAAAGAGGAAACGAAAAAGAAGGATAACCGATCACATACAGGACACAAAAGAAAATAACAAAAACAAGATACAACAGCACAATATGAAACAAAAGACAATGAACGAGAGAACCAAAGTTTAAAGTCGAATAATTTGGAATTTTAAATTCGAGATTTAAAATTAAAGATCTTAAACTTGAAAACGCGAAAATAACTAAGAATACAAATTCAATAATACCAACAAAACACGAAAACGTCACAATCCTCCATAGCCAAGACAAACACGCCGCAACAACAGAAATACATCAAAGGATTACAGAAATAATCAGAAACCATCAGCGATTACAGATAACAGAAATAAAGCATGGTGAAATTTATATTTATAAGATTGACGTAAGTTTGCTATATTTTGATATATTTTATAATATTTAACGATTTAAATGACATAACCTTAAATAGTTTACAATAAAATAATATTAATAATCATATGTATTTGTAACAGGAATTCTTCCTGAAGATGAGGACTCGTATCCTCGAAACATGTAGAGAATGAAATAAACATATAACATCGATAAAGTACAAAATAATTCAACCTTCACATACAAGAATCATTTGGGTTTAGCCGTCTTAAGAGATCTACGGCTAAACCCGAATGATTTTAGTTCTAGATATAGTGTTAGTTCTGGTAACAGTGCTAGTGTAAAAGTAGAACTAACACTATACCTAGATCTAGAATCATTTGGGTTTAGCGGGGTTATACGGGTTGGGTTGGTAGCTTTACAGTAGCTCTAGAACTAGAAACATTCGGGTTTAGCCGTCTTAAGAGACGTGCGGCTAAATCCGAATGTTTCTAGTTCTCGGTCTAGTGTTAGTTCTAGTGACAGTACAGGGTGTCCAAATTTCGATGGGTTTGCAGGGTATCTCAGTTATTATGAAAGATAGAAAGTTGCGGTTTTCGCGAACCTGAGCTACTTTTTTGTGAAACTTACAATGCCGCAAACCAAATTTTCATAGACCTCTTCGTTTTTGATATACAGGGAGTATTTCAAAATTTACGATTTTCAGACACCCCCCGTATCTCGGCTATCCGGAAACTTAGTAAAAAAGTAAAAACGGGTTCTAATAGATTTTTTCACGTAGAATCCAATGATGCACGTAGAATTTTTCTAGACATCACGGTTTTTGAGTTATAAACACAACTTAGGTTTTTTTAAATGGAACCACCTATATTTTATTTTTTTATTGAACTAGAATTTTTTCAAGCTTTTCAATGATATATAATACTCTATACTTACCTTTATAATTAACCTCGAAATTAAAAAAACCACATTATTTTATAAGTAGGCTATGATAAATTAAGTGATCGCGTTGCTAGGATACCAGAATAAACAAAGAATTTTGAAAATACTATAATATTAATTATTGACTTATTAAAAAAATGTATCTATTAAATTTTGTTTGCTAAAAACGAAAAATTATTAAAAACTAAACATTATGCAAATATGGCTTCAAGTTACAAGAATTGTTCAAAGTTGTTACCATTTTGATGCACACATTGTTCACAAAGTTTAGTAATGCGTTTAATTGCATTTAGAATAGTTATGGGATGTTGCTGTAAATGTGAAAAAGCATCAGTTACAGCAATTTTCAATTCCAATTTTGTTCGATTCTGGGTACTATATACCCGATTCTTGATATATCCCCATAAAAAGAAGTCCAAAATAGATAAATCAGGTGATCTTGCTGGCCATCGCGTTGGACCATGTGTGCCTATCCACCTACCAGGAAATTCTGCAGTTAGGTAGCGACTCACTAACTGCGCATTATGAGCGGGAGCTCCGTCCTGCTGAAAATAAATATTATTTAGCCGAATAAGAGGAATATCATCCAAAATCTCTGGCAAAGCCTCTTGCAAGATGGCCAAATAGCGATTAGCGCAAAGGTTTCCTTCAAATATTTTGTAAACAATTCGTGGCCCAATAATAAAACATGCCACGCTAAAACCAAATTTTCCTTGACGCTCCCGCTCAATTACAATATGTTGGTTTTCTTGATGCCAATGCCTGTTATTATGACGATTATAGATTCCTGTGCTGGTAAAATATGCCTCATCAGACCATATAATAGAGGAACTAAATTCAATATTATTTTGTGCATGGTTCAAATACCAGTTACAGAATTCCAAACGTCGTTCGGCATCTCCCGGGTGTAAGTGGTGAACTATTTGTTCTTTGTAGGGTTTATATTTATACTTTTTTAGAATCGCACAGGCTGTCGATTTTTTAATTCCAACTTGACATTCAATTTCCCTACATGATGTTTTAGGCGCGGCTTCCACACATCCTAACACGGTAATTTCATTGTTATTCCGATTTTCTTTATTATATTTTTTTGGCCTGGGCATCAAAAAACTTCCATAATTGATCAAATTACGCTTTATTCGCAAAAAAATTTTTGAATTTGGTTGCGCTCTTTCTGGATATCTGAAGTGAAACAATCTGCTAATAAAATGTTATTGCTGATAAATGTTGCATTCTACCTATTTATGTATAATTCAGCAGCTTGATTAACATTTTCATTTGCATGAATGTAACATGCTAGCATGTCATATTTTTCATAATTTTCATAGCGCTCCATTTCAAGAAAAAGATAATTAAGTTAAGTTAATTAAAGGTAATTAAGTAACACACGACTTATTGTTAGCACAAAATTCAAAATTAAGTTTGACAGTAATTAACTATATTTACTTTGTTTATTCCGGTATCCTAGCAACGCGATCACTTAATAGACAACCTAAGCCTTGACGTAACAGAGATGGGCGGAGCTTATATCGACTCCAAACATTTTCATAGCTAAGTGTGTTGCTAACGGTAAATCACCATATGCAATTTTTCAATTAGTGTTAAAATAAAATAAACTAAGTGACTTTTTATGACATTTCAAATGACATTTTTATTACGGTTTATCATTAGCAACTGTGGTTAGCAACGAAATTGTTTGGAGTCGATATAAGCTCCGCCCATCTCTGTGACGTCAGGCTAGGCAGTCTATTTATCATTGCCTACTTATAAAATAATGTATTTTTTTCAATTTCGAGGTTAATTATAAAGGTAAGTATAGAGTATTATATATCATTGAAAAGCTTGAAAAAAATCCAGTTCAATAAAAAAATAAAATATAGGTGGTTCCATTTAAAAAAACCTAAGTTGTGTTTATAACTCAAAAACCGTGATGACTAGAAAAATTCTACGTGCACCATTGGATTCTCCGTGAAAAAATCTATTAGAACCCGTTTTTACTTTTTTACTAAGTTTCCGGATAGCCGAGATACGGGGGGTGTCTGAAAATCGTAAATTTTGAAATACTCCCTGTATATCAAAAACGAAGAGGTCTATGAAAATTTGGTTTGCGGCATTATAAGTTTCACAAAAAAGTAGCTCAGGTTCGCGAAAACCGCAACTTTCTATCTTTCATAATAACTGAGATATCCTGCAAACCCATCGAAATTTGGACACCCTGTACAGTGTAAAACCAGAACTAACACTATACCTAGAACTAGAATCATTCGGGTTTAGCCGTCTTTAGAGACGTGCGGCTAAACCCGAATGATTCTAGCTCTAGGTATAGTGTTAGTTCTGGTAACAATGCTAGTGTAAAACTAGAACTAACACTATATCTAGAATCATTTGGGTTTAGCCATCTTAACAGATGTTTGGCTAAACCATAATGATTGTAGATATAGTGTTAGTTCTGGTAACAGTACTAGTGTAAAACTAGAACTAACACTAGACCTAGAAGCTTTCCAAGCTTAGCTAAACTCAAAACTTTCTAGTTCTAGGTTTAGTGTTAGTACTAGTTTTAATTGTTGTGCAGTCCTAGATCAAAAACTAGAATTATTCGGGATTAGCCGTCTTAAGAGACGTACGGCTAAACCCAAATGTTTCTAGTTCTAGATCTACTGTGAGTTGTAGTGATAGTGTTAATGTTAATTCTAGTTTTAGTACACTCTCATAATTAGAACATTAATTCGCTCTTATTTGTACGTTTCATCTTAGCAAAATGATACACTTTGCAGAACTCTTCAAAACACTTAATGTCAAAATCATAACATTTTAGAATTAATTAGTTCACATTTCCAGACTCCCTTTTCAATGTTTTTATAATTTTATTTACAATTTTATTCTTCTAAACATGAATTCTACCAATGATTCATAATCATCGAATATATTAAAAATGTCAATAATGGATTGCAAGTAATCGTAAAATTTACGATTAACACAAAGTTAATTACATTTTAAATTGTTTGTTAATGTGTTCCGAGGTTGAGGTGTAAAATGAAGAGTTATTTATTGTTTAGCCTTCATTCGTTTAAGACCTAACTCGAACGTGATACGTGGAGTGAACATTAGTTTTATTGTGCAGTGTGTAATTCGGAAATTTAAAATGGATTCTGGTAAGTCAAGTTTTATTAGTAGGGTTATAAACGAAACTGTATTAAATTTACGATTTCGAAACATCCAGAAATTAACTAACTCCATTTAGAGTTGAAATATTCAAATAGTTGAAAATCATGAGACTATCTCTTTCCGTTCGTTGTAATTTCTCGACGAGATCAATTAGTGGTAGAGTAGGATCGCCTGCGGAGATAAACGCCGAGCGATCCCAAGAGGAGACACTCATTATTTCCAGTTTCCTGGACTAAACCGCCCCTTAACTTTCCATTAACTCAATTTTGGAATTTAAGGGCCCGTCAAAACGCGACGAAAAGGGATGCGATCGCGTCGCGCAATAATCGATTCGTTTTACGAGCGAGAAACCGACCGCTTTGGGAGCTCTAAAAGGGGCGCACTAGATGCAAATCGGTGCGCCACCACACGGCGATGCCCGGCAACCGCAACGTTGAATGTCCACTAGAAACGTCCTCAAACTGTTCTTAATTAGAAAATATTACCTTTTGGTACAAAAAATAAAACATATTTTCGACTTTAGCAAAAATGTATGCTTTATAAAGGACATCTATCATCACTTGTGAAAAAGAGAATGATAATGAACGAAAATGTCGTTCGAAGGAGAAGCGGTCAAAGAGCAAATGTCTGTTGGGGATTTCGTATTCCCAACGTTCGTTTGCTATTCAAAGTGACGGTTCGGCGAGGATTCCGATAGTCAACGGGTTCGCGCTTGTTTGTACTCCAAATTACTGCATCTGCATGCACGACCCAATTCTTCTTTAGTCTTCGGTGATGTCGGCGAGGTTTGAATTATTAAAAAGAACCGAAAGCGTGATGATCGTTGACACGTCAATTATCCACAATAGAATAAGAATTTCTTTAATTACAGTGAAATTCCCCTGACTCGAACTTCTATATCTCGAATTATCCTCTAAGTCAAATAATTTTCGTAAGCTCAAGCGTTTGACTAGGCTTCAAATGTGTTTCTCTAACTCGAATTTTCCATAACTCGAAGTTTTCTTCCACTCCCATAGTGATTCGAGTTAGGGGAATTTCACTGTACAGGGTGTCCAAATTTCGATGGGTTTGCAGGGTATCTCAGTTATTATGAAAGATAGAAAGTTGCGGCTTTCACGAACCTGAGCCACTTTTTTGTGAAACTTACAATAGCGCAAACCAAATTTTCATAGCCCTCTTCGTTTTTGATATACAGGGAGTGTTTGAAATTTACGATTTTTAGACACCTCCTGTATCTCGGCTATCCTGAAACTTAGTAAAAAAGTAAAAACGGGTTCTAATAGATTTTTTCACGTGGAATCCAATGGTGCACGTAGAATTTTTCTAGTCATCACGGTTTTTGAGTTATAAACACAACTCAAATACTGAATACTCAACTTCTAAAATAGTTAACTCTTTATAACTCAAAAACCGTGATGACTAGAAAAATTCTACGTGCACCATTGGATTCTACATGACAAAATCTGTTAGAACCCGTTTTTACGTTTCCGGATAGCCGACGTTTCCGGAGATACAGGAGGTAGGGGTGAGCGGGGCAAGACGGAGTAGAGGGTAAGAGGGGGTTTTTGCAATTGCTGCCACGGAAGGTGTAGCAACATAGTGGAAAATAGTTGACTAGTAGGCCGTTGCTGTGTGAGTGTCGGATAGAGCTGGCAGCCATTTCGAACAAACCATTCGGAGTGTACGCATCAAAAACACGTTTTCACCTGTGCTGATGTAATTTTTCGTTGTTTTTAGACGTGAAAAGGTAAGTGAAGTAATTTTTTATCGTACTATTAAGTATTACCATCAGATAAAGCGTTTTTTTAGGAATAAATTAACGCATGAAATAACCTAATAGAATAGATCCTTTGTTCTATAATGTTAACCTAACCCAAAAATTGTCCCTGGGGGCAAGACAGGGTTCTCAGTGGGAGGGCAAGATGGGGTACCCCGTCTTGCCTAATATGAAACAGCACATAATAATATCTAATACAATTTTTAGGTTCTAGGAAATGGTTCGGACATATAAAAGGAAAACGGAACGGGGTTCATGGAGTGAAGAATCTATGAGAAATGCTGTCACGGAAGTGGTCAACGGCCGAATGGGATATTATCGAGCAGCAACGACATTTCAGGTCCCTCAAACAACACTTGAACGCAAGGTTAAAAAATTTAAATCAGAAATGAATGAGGTTGAAAAAGTTGAATCTTTTAATGTTAAGGGCCTTTGAAAGGTGTATTTACCCCAGAAGAAGAACAAGAATTGGTTGATTATATTAAGGCTATGGAAAACCGTTTATTTGGTTTGACTGCTAATGAGGTAAATCGGCGGGCATACCAGTTAGCAGTGAGAAATAACAAGCAGCATAATTTTAACCAGACTAAGGAATCAGCCGGAAAGGATTGGCTTAGAGGATTTTTGCAAAGAAACCCAAGTTTATCATTTAGGAAACCTGAGCAAACCTCCGCAGCTAGGGCCATGGCTTTTAACAAAGTTAATGTATCCCAATTCTTTGGTTTATTAGGGGAAGTATATGATCAGCACAAATTTACAGCAGATCGAATCTACAACTGCGATGAAAGTGGGATTTCTGCTGTTTCAAAGAATACTTCCAAAATACTGGCAACAAAAGGGAAGAAACAAGTAGGCTCATTATCATCTGCCGAAAGAGGGAAAACTATTTCTGTTGAATTCTGCATGAGTGCAGCTGGAGGTTTTATGCCACCCATGTTAGTGTATCCTCGACAGCGAATGAAGCCAGAATTACTGAACAATTGTTCACCTGGAATGTGGGCAGAATGCCATGTCTCTGGCTGGATGCAGAAAGATATTTTTGAGAAATGGTTCGATAAATTTATTGTATTTTTTCAAGCAACCAAGGAGAAACCAGTCCTGCTATTGTTGGATGGTCATTCAACTCATATACAGAGTCTGACCATAATTGATAAAGCAAGGGCTAATGGTGTGGTCATTCTCTGTTTCCCACCTCATTGCACCGACAGGCTTCAGCCTCTAGATGTCTCATTCATGAAGCCTCTCAGCACATACTACGATCAAGAATTGACGAATTGGCTACGATCAAATCCAGGAAAATTGACGAGATTTTGGGCAAAGCCTTTCTCAGGGCTGCAACTATGTTGACGGCGATAAATGGTTTCAAAAAAACCGGAATTTGTTCTTACGAACCAAATATATTCCCAGATTCAGTGTTTGAAGCTTCTATCACAACAGACATTCCTTTAATTACAAGTGAAGCCGCTAACATTATTGTCAATAGTGACCAAGGAAGTGCTTCAAATGGCTCGCGTAAGCAGGTTATACAACAGACAAACGATGGTACTGTTAACCAAGCCGGACCTAAAGAGCAAGATGCGTTTGCTGAACCTGGGTGCTCACATTGGAATGATAGTAACTCCAATAACCACACCACAAACCAACAAGCTCCCAAGAACAACACCTATCAATTAAGATCCTTTGCGGTTTCTCCTGAACAAATTGTTCCTGTTCCTCATTTCGGAAAGAAAAACATCTGGAAATCAGGCCACAAAAAAGGAAAAACTGTTGTTGTAACTAGCTCGCCTTACAAAAAAGAGCTTCTAGACAGTGCAAATAAAGTTAAGCCCGGTAAAAAGAAGGACCAAGAAGGAAAGCATGCAGAAGGAAAGAATGCAGAAGTGAAGAATGCTCCTAAGAAGAATGTTAAAAAATCTCTGTTTATTCGTAAAGGAAAAAGTGGGAAACATAAAAAAACAATGACTAACCTGCCAAAAAAGATAAAAAAAGAAAAAAACGAAGAAGGAAGCACGTCAGAAGAGGATGACACTGCGTGTCTGTATTGTGGCCATTTCTATTCTCAGTCTACAGAAGGATGGGTGTTATGCGTCTCTTGCAAGAAGTGGGCTCACTGTTCTTGTGCAGGAGAGGAGGACGAGGATGCCGAGGTACACCATATCTGTGAATTTTGCTTACAAAAGGACGATGAGAACTAAATAATAAATCCGTAACTTTTCATATGACACAAACTAAATGTTACTTGCGACTAAAATAATTATCCTTTTGAACATTTTTTTCAAACAATGTCAAGATTTTTTTTAGTTATTGAATACATGTACATAATGTCTTTTTATACGTTATTAAGATAAATCTTTTATAAATCTGTAAAAGTAATTTAAAAACCTATGCATTTCCTATTATTGAGCCACCCCATCTTGCCCTTCCTGCGTAGCCCATCTTGCCCTCACTATAGGGTAAGATGGGGTACTTGGAAAACCCTGAAAAAAACTTTTTTTCTATTATAAGTACCAATATTTTTTGGTCCTAATTTTTGAAATTAACTTCAGAAATACTGAAGTTTTAATTGTATTACCTCGTATTAAGTGCTTAAGTACCCCGTTTTGCCCTACCTTCCCCTATCTGAAAATCGTAAATTTTGAAACAGTCCCTGCATATCAAAAACGAAGAGGGTTATGAAAATTTGGTTTGCGCCATTGTAAGTTTCACAAAAAAGTAGCTCAGGTTCGCGAAAGCCGCAACTTTCTATGTTTCATAATAACTGAGATACTCTACAAACCCTTTGAAATTTGGACACCCTGTACAATAAATGAAGTAAAAAATCAAAAAAAAAATTTCTTAATTTATAAATTAAGATTTTTTATGATTTCTATAGAAAAACGTATTCCAATTATCGGAAAAATCATCGAAATGCATTATCATGTTGATTGGCAATTTCGATTTCTTTGAAAAGCACTCCTGCTCTATTTCCTTTTCGCCGTAGCGTATACGGAAATTAATAGCTTTTTTACACCGGTGAATTTTGTTATTTTTCCAGTCGGCCTACTCATTCGATTGCCTCGTTTTCTTTAATATTTTTTTTTATTATCGTTCCACATTGCCAAACAGATACAATCTGCCCGGTAGCAAAAATACACCACCCCAAACAGAAAAATTTAAGTGACGTGGCAAATTTTGGGTGATTGATGACAGACGGCTCGCGGTCTTGCAAAGGATTCGTCTGTGAAACGAACCGTTGTTTGCCACACGATGCTCGATGGTACGTGCAAAAAAATCCGAGATAGATTACACGTGCCAAAAAAAAAAAAAATAACAACCCCATTGTCAAGACTAATAATGATTGATATCACGAGTTTAAATTTTTTAACTGTAATAACTTAGGTAATAATTTTTATTTGTAACAAAAAAAAACTTTAAGTGAAAAAAAAATTTCTCATCAACAAAAGAAACACCATTAATAAAAGCCCTTTTATCTTAATTGCATAAAAGATTAAAGAAAAGAACGTCCGAATTAAAATTTATAATTCAAGAACGATCCCGTCGGTCACGCATAGCGCATCTGAAAATGAGAGAAAAGAGGAGAATCGAGTTAAAGAAAGAGGTAAAGCTTGAAGCGAACGTTTTTGGGCAGGAGATGAGGGTTGTAAGTGAAACAAATAGCGGTGGGAAATGCGGTTTTGGGTGAATAATTCCTAGTATAATGAAATACGCGTTGTGCAACGTGGTTGCGTGTTAGATTAGGAATTCATGGTTTGGCAAGCAAAGGGGTTCGGCACGTGATAAATTTGCGCAGGATTTGGAAGCAGGATCGAAAGCCATAATTATACCATGATGTATTTCCGGTACGGAATTACTACAAATACTTACGTCACTAATTAGTTACTAATTAATATCCATTAAATCGAGAAACTTAAAAAGTTACAAAAGAAGTTTGCTGTAAATCTTTAATTTGATTTGATATTTGATGATATTTCCTTTTGAAATATCTTAAAATCAATTTAATATCAATTTTAACGTGTAACGAATAACTTGATAAGAACCGTTTTATACAGGGTGTTTCATGAGGAACGGTACATGCGTTAATATGTTATAGATTTGTTCATTTTAAACAGAAAGGTTCCTAAAAACATGTGCTTAATTTTCAAGAGATAACTGAGAAACAGCCAGCTAATGTATAAACTGATTTATTTAAGTGTGTACATAAAATATCGAAATTGGAACTTTAAAGGAAGGGTTCGAATATCCCACCACCTAACTCGATGCACTTCGATCTTTTGAATATATCACGCACTGTGCTGCGTAATTAATCCTGATGATCCCTGATTCGTGCAGCATTGGCTGTAATACGAGCGATTAGCTCATCGTGCGTGTTTACTTTTACTTGATAAACATCCCTTTTTAGCCACCCCCACATTCCAATCTCCTGGCAAAGTCTGTTGGTTCAAGGTGTTGTACTGGTTGAATATGGAATGGATACAAGTCATGAGTACACAATATTCTCCATACTTTTAAATGAGGAACACCAAGCCGAGCAGAAAGTCTTCTTGTACTGGTAGACTGCGTTCTGCCGACTGAAGAATTTGTTCAACTTCATTGAAAGTTTGCACACCTGCACGTTGAGAATCAATACTTCTATTTGGAACAGAACCGGTTTCATGCAATCTATTGAATGTTCGAGTAAATACTCTTGAATCTGGTAGCACTCGGTTAGGAAATCGTCTCCTGCATATTCTGCATGAGTCAATATGTGTGGCATTATCAACAACTTAGTCGACACATCAACCAAATAATGTTAAATGTCAAACATTGACAAATGACATATAAATTTATCTCAGTTACCTTTGAGAATTGATCACATTTTTTTAGGAACATTTCTGCTTAAAATGAACAAATCTATAACATATTAACGTATGTACCATTCCTCATGAAACACCCTGTATATTAGATTGAAACAAGACTACCAAACAAGGTATCACATTCCAACCATTAGAGGAGAGTGGGGTAATTGCAAACACTTAAGGGAAAATTGAAATAAAACAAAACCTGATAAAGTTACGAATGTTACTTAGTAATGACGTACAGCACGTGGGTTAATTGCGGATGGTGGATACTTTTCGTCACAAATTAGGCAATAATACTCCTCCTTCGCATCTCTTTCATTGGCTTTTTTTTTGTGCGTGGTATATCCTTCCCTTGAACCTTTGTCTTAATCTTATCATCTATCGGTTTTTTTTCTACAATATCTTTCATAGGATTACTGGTTATTACAGCCGAGTGATTTTTTCTGCGCGTTTGTTTACTTTTTAGTTGTGCTAGTTTGGAAACAGTAACAATATTTTCAAGTGGGGTTGAGTTATCCAACACAGCTACAAGGGTTACTGGTTCTCGCTGCATATTTGATGTCGATGCTATCTGCGTATCACGCGTCAGGATTTTGAGATAGTGATGTCACATCTACGAAATGTTCATCAAATTTGATTGTATCTATTGGCCAAATACCAGCTGCCCGAAAGCCGTTTGCTGCTTTCTCTATCTTGCTGATACGATTGAAAGCTTTCGTGCAAAGTTCCACCATTTCATACTATGTAATTTTTCGGCCTACATTTGAAGCCTTGTACATGGCTTCAAATGTCACACTCTCTGCTGTATGAAGTCTTGAGTGGTCCAAAAAATGTTAAGTCCAGTGGTTGCATACGATTCGAGAATATTATTCCATTTTGGCGAAAAAGCAGATAGGAAGCAAGACTAACATGACTTTCATGATTGTCCAGAATAAGTAGAATTGGCTCTGCAACTGTTGGCTTAGCATAGGAGATGAAGTGGTGTAACCAATCTACCATATCAGCATTACCTCCACGCAACAACTGGGCATTCATACGCTTTCTTTTACAAATAGAAAACGGAGGAATATATTTTTGAAGCACTATATGCGCAAATAATTGTTGTTGTCGTGCCTCTTCCGCCATTCGTTGCTCTGCCGACTTGTTTCTAGCCTTTTGGTGCTAAAATTCTTGAATATCTTTGAAAGATGCATCTTTGATCATCAGAGGTTCAGTGTCTTTAATATGTTTAAATATATTAGGGTAGATGTTAAAACAAATTTGAAGAAAAGAAAATGTGTTTTAAAATAAATATATTAAAAATCCCTAGATCTAGTTACTTTTAATACCAACCTAATTTTTTTCCCCCAAACTTTGGTTCATACCCCTCCCTATACTTAATACATTGAAACGTGACGTCACCGCAGGATTGGCAGTTAGAGGGCGTCGCGACCGCCATCCATAGGTTATCAGGCCAACCACACCCTTTTAGTTTCAACACCCACCGCTAGGTGGCGTCGCACGAGGTAGGCAACCAACAACACAGGCCCGTGTGACGTCACGAAGGAATGAAGGAATACTTCCGCTGCAGAACTCTCATTATTCCCCTACTAATATGATTAGCATCAAAGTGGTGTTTTATTTGCAAAGCTTCGAAGTTGTTGAAGAACAACTTTCCTTCTGTTTCATTAAAAGCTGTAATTATATTGATAGAAGTGAACTCATGTTTACGTAGCGAAATATTAGGATGCCCTTTTTTAAATCCGTAGAACCACTCTTTTTCTGTCATTTTATGATATATCATTCTAATTCTTTTTCTTGGTCTTCTGAAAATATATTCCTTATTATTTAAGCTTTCTTCTAAGATATGGAAATATCTCTATTCATCTAAAACTTATAAAAATGAATGTGTTTTAGTTCGGATATATTTAATAAATATTATGATATTTTTGAGCTCGTATAAATTAATTAGTTCTTAATTCTCTCGTTATTAATTTTTTGGCACTAGACTTCGTTAAAGTTTAAGTGTGAGGGGTTCTAACAGAAAGGGTTTAGGTACGTGATAAATTTGCTCCGGATTCGGAAGCAGGGTCGAAAATCATCCGGTAAGGATCTTAACTAATTAATACAAACAACTAAATTAGTAATTAGTTACTAATTTGTACGCGTCAGTTAAAATTAAATCTTTTATGTAAGCTGATTACCCCCAGATATACAAAGAAAATTTTAAAACGAAATACCTAATTAAGAGATATCAACACTAAAACTGTTCCAATTTTAAAAATTCAACAATTACCAGCTCCAAAGTATTTGGGTTAAAACGTTCCTTACCCACAAAAAAAAATATATTCTTCTATTTTCGGGAAATTCCACCGTTTTAATATATTTTCTACCGCTGCCTCGCTGTTGCTGTAGCGTTGGCGTGAAAAATAATTTAATAATTGGGCTCGGGGCTGAAACCGGAAAAATTGTGAAAAAAAATACGTGTGGTGGGACTTCAGCATTTCCCATCCAATCACGTAAAACCACTTTCAAACTTTTATCCATTTTATTTTTTAATACCTACGTGGAAAAAGAAAATTATTACAGTTCATTTTTTTTAGTTCCTTTTTACTTTTTTGGCAATTAAATTGTTAAAATTAACAGTTTCTAAGCCTGCTGTAGCAACAGCAAAGTTGATATAAAACTGGTGAAAATATAGCGTTTAGAATTTAATTTGTTGGTTTTCCATTAATGTTATGAAAACTGTAGTGGTATGAGAGTAAAAACTCGATATTGGCTTGTTCACATCATAATTTGTTTGTGTGTAAATAAGCTCGGCACATTTTTGTTATCAAATTTACGACAAAATTGTAAATTGTTTACGAACGTAGTTTCATATAAATACAGAAACCATTTTGAATATGATATTTGATAATTTATGATGTAAATATAAATAATAAAAATTGCGGAAAAATATCTCTCTGGTATTCTATTATTTTTTAACACAAATATTCCAGATTGAATTTTAAAATATATCAAGTTAAATAAAAAATAAAACATGATATGTTAGTTTATGATAAAATATAGCATCGATAAAATTTCAGTTAATTCTAAAACTTCTTCGATAATCAATATAAGGTTTCTCGAGTTTCTTATGCCCGGAAGTTTTTAATTACTTCTAACTTCAAAAGTTCGCGAAAGCAAATAAAAACTAAAACTTGAGAAAAATATTGAAGCATCAAAGTGGTTTTGTATCCAAGCTACCGCCACCGGAAAAAGCTAACGTTCACACGCGTTTCTTTAAAATTACGTTAGAAAACCCGACGAAAAGTCAACCATAAAAACCTGAAAGCCACGTCAAATAAGAAACGCAATTTATATACATACAAAAGAAAACATACGAGGGGGTTAAATATTAAGGGCACTTCTGGGTTAGCAGCGAAATGGAGAAATTACGAAAATGGAACCTCATTCCGAGCGCCGAGCAAAATTGTTTCCTTTCCCCTTAACTTTCTGTGGAAAATTTGTTAAAATATTTAGATGTTTGTGAAAAATCAATTTAAAGTTTGTATAAGTTTAAGACAGATTTATTATAAATACGTGTTTTTGACAAACTTTTATTTAGCGGTAGGGGTTGTCGATTTTAAAATGAAATATAGCTCTTTTTTATTGCTACATATCACCGTAAAAAAGCACCATTAAAGTACCGTTTCCCGCAATAAAACGTCGTTTATTTTTTACTATGCTAGCTATAAACCAAAAAAAGACTTATAAATCTATTCGCAATTAATCCTTCATATTCAATGAAGGTATTCAAATGAGGAATTCGAGTTCTGAACACGAAATAAATAATTTATGAAATCCTATAAAACTTCTCAGTCGGAGATAAAAGCATTGTCCAAGTGAGCTTTTCACAATCATAGGATATGAAAATGGGAATTTAATCCCTAACGTTCAGTAAAAAAGGTTGCCAACTTGTTTTTGACAAGATTTTAAAGTGTCCCAAGAAAAGCGACGACAACTAAATGTATTTTACTGGATGAAATTGCGTCTCGTTCATAAATAACGTCGCGCTATGTCGGAAATGTTTATAGATAGGATGCTTTTGAAATATGCACCGTGTTAAGAGAATGATTTATGCGACATCTTTCCTCGATCGGCGAGGTCGTATTAATTTAAAAACTTTTTAATTATAATTTTTAAAATACATAGCAGCATAATAGTATATTAAAAAACAAGTTTCGTAAGACACGCTTGAAATGCACGAATTCAAGTTGAAAAACGAGTGGCGAAGCCACGAGTTTTTTAATGAATGAGTGCTTTAAGTCTTATGAAACGTGTTTTTTATGCTACTTTTTGTAATTCGCGTTTTTATACTTTTTTTTTAACTAAAATAAAGTAAATTTTGGCAATGTAGGGAAATAGGTATGTAGCAGTTGGTAACACCGGAACACTTGAAAATAGAAACTTTGAATTGACAATTAGAAACTGTCAAAACACAAAATATATTCACCTGAATTTGATGTACAGTTCTGTTCAGATATAATGCGAAAAGAGCCGCTCGTAGAGGCATAAAATTGTACTAGAGACGACCTACGTTCACGAGGCATTCAATGCAGGTTTTACCTGCTCTGTAGTGTTGTAAAAGTTCCGAACAGGCAAGCAGGGTAATGTGATTTATGGCCAAGATGACTGAATCACAAAGAAAAATTAAGAAAATAAATAAGTATAAGCAATCCATTTACTTTACACAATTCCTGTAGTAAATGAAAATAATTACTAATAATTATTACTGTATTACTTTACAGTAATACAGTGGAACGATAAGTCGAACCTCATAAGAAATGAAAATAATATATTTATAGTAAGTTATATACAGGGTGAGTCAGAAAGAATGGGAAATCCGAATACCGGAGACACTAGACACCAAAATATGACGATTTAACCTAACATGTCTTATACAAATGTCGGTGGTTTTTAATACACAGGTGTTGAAAGTTAAATTTTTATTTCGAAATTTCTTGATAATTTTGAAGGTTTTTGTACTATTAACATAAAATTTGATAGTTAGATGTTTTCGAGCATGACAAATACGAATTTGATATTTGTTGAGATATCAAGTCATGACTATTTTGTCAGTTGAGGTATGGTGAATTAGAACCAGAAATCTGAAGGAGTTTTCAATTCTGCACAAAAAAGGTACTCTTGCTTACATTGTCTAAGTCTACTGGTTTCCAAGTTATCTGCTTTTAATTGTTTCAAAGTAATTTTAAGGTTAACATTTAAAATCATAATACACAGTAACTATAGCAATTAGTAACGATAATAATCAATAACAATAACAATTAATTAATAACAATAGAATATTGTGACCATTTTCAAAAATCCAGTGGACTTAAATCTGGCTTTCTCACTATTAAAAAACTCATTATGTCGTGGCATTTTCAAATTGGTAATAACTTTATTGTTGTTAAAAATGATTATTGCACACGGAAATTAAATCAATGTTGGCAATTAACAGGCAATTGTCGAAACATAAGCGGAAAAGTAATCCAACTTCGCTTATGTTAAAAAATAAATATTTTATAAGAAAAAATACACTTAATCATTTAAAAGTAAATAATTCGAAAACCGATAGACTTAGACAATTTCAATAAGAGTACCTTTTTTATGTAAAATTGAATGCTCTTCGTGATGTCCAGCTCTTATTGGTCGTAGCTGTCGAGACAAAAAACTTATGATTTGATTTATCAAACGAGTAGCGTGTATCTAGCACCCTCTACGAGCAATAACAAAACAAGTTTTAAATTCGTATTTCTCATGCTCGAAAACATAAAACTACCAAATTTTATGTTAATAGTACAAAAACCTTTAAAATTATCAAGAAATTTCGAAACAAGAATTTAACTTTCAACACCCTATGCCTCGAAAACCACTGATATTTGTATAAGAGATGTTACGTTAAATCATCATATTTTGGTGTCTAGTATCTTCGGTATTCGGATTTCCCATTCTTTCTGACTCACCCTGTATAAACTATACATATATTGAAATATATCGCAAACCATTTTAGTATAATAAAATCAAAAATCAATATAATAAAATATAATACTCCTATATAACAAAAAATATAATATATTATTATACATATAAAATATAATAAATATTATAATAATCTAATTGGGGAGAATTTTATAAGGTCCATTATACCATCAAATATTATCAGTATTTTGTATGATACCCATTATTCTCTATGCAACATTGCAATCTGGTGGACATCNACGAATTTCCGGAATAAGAGTAGCAATTAGCCACTCCACATCAATTCTTGACTACTTCCAGTTATTTTTCTCCGAGAGCTTTGTGGAATTTATCGTCAAAACAACAAACGATTATGAGGAATGCATAAATAATAATAACGCTCCGAGTCCTTCACGAGGGACTTCTCTTGCTGAAATGTATCGTTTCCTCTGTATAAAGATGTTGATGTCGCGGAATAAAAAACTATCTCATTCTGAGTATTGGGCAAACGATGAGCTTTTGAGAAGCAGAATTTTTGGTGAAATAATGTCAACGGACCGACTTTTATATTTACTAAAATTATTACATTTTAATACCAATGATACGCAAGCAAATGTTGATAGATTATATAAAATTCGGAAAATTTGAGATATGCTTAGAGAAAGCTTCAAGAATGCGTTGTATCCCTTCCAAGATTTATGCATTGATGAAAGTTTGTTGTTATATAAGGGCAGATTGTCCTTGAAACAGTATATTCCATCAAAGAGGAACAGATTTGGTGTTAAGTTCTTTGTGTTATGTGATAAGGAATCTGGATTTGTTCAAGACTTTATAATTTACGACGGATCCCTCTCCAATATTACCAACACAGATGCAAATCTTGGAAAATCTGGGAACATTGTTGTCCAGCTACTCAGACCATATTTAGAAAAAGGGCATACTCTATTTGTTGATAACTGGTACGCAAGTCCAGCACTGTTTATTTTTTTGCACAAGAATGGTACTAACGCCTGTGGCACTGTGAAAAAAAGAAGCAAAGGTATGCCAAGAATGGATAAAAAATTGAAAAAAGGCGAGAGCGAACATTCTGGTCGTCAGAATGTTTGCTAGCCATGAAATGGCATGACAAAAGAGAGGTGTATATGTTATCGACCTTTCACACCGAAGAATTTGTCGATAAAAAAATCCATTATCGCACAAAGGAAATGATCATAAAAACCAAAGTGTGTCGTTGATTATAATCGTTCTATGGGAGCCGTGGATAAAACTGATATGATAATAAGTACAATTCATTTCCAAAGGAAAAGTTTAAAGTGGTATAAGAAGTATTTTTTCCACTTATTGGATATATGCATATGAAACGCCTATTGTCTCTATAAGTTGAAAAGTGGGAAATATATATCGATGGCTAAATTCCATCTTGAATTAATTCGACAAATTTTAAGACGCTACCATTCATCGAAAGCCACGAAGAATGTTAATAAATCTGGACATATTAACACAACGCGTCTTACTGCAAGACATTTTCCATCACTTTATGAGAATAACAAGACGAAGAGAAAAAATCCACTAAGAAAATGTGTGGTATGCAAAAAGAACGATAAAAGCAGTCAAACACGATATCAATGTGAGAAATGTGATGTTGGTTTATGTGTATATCCGTGTTTTGAAAAATTTCATACAGAATATTATTATTAAAAAATTACTGTTCAATATTATGTTATAATTATAGTTCCTATATTGTTGTATAATATAAAAATATTAATTGTATTGTTGAATTAAAAATACCTCCATGGAAAAATTATGAACACAAATCATTTTGTTTCTAAAAGTAATGTCACAAAGTCGTTTTTGAGACAAAAGTCTTGGCCCCGAATGCTAAAGACTGCGCGCGCTTAATGTTCCCACTTTCGGCACGGCGCTCCGTTCTAGACGAGGTATTTCGCGGCGAGGCCCACCGTAGCGAAAGGGTTAAACTTCCATAGACAAAAATTGTCACATTGACAACTAGAAAAATTAATGACCCAATGTCACCAACTTGAACTGGTTCCATAAAATGTTACTAAAATCTCATTACAGCATCGGATGCTGTAAGGAGTCTCATTACAGCACCCGTTTGAGTACTGTTATAGCTTCCATTACCGTAGCGAATTACAAAAAATTATTTTCACTCAGCATCTGCAAACACTAACTTTTATGAAAATTTAATGATTTTTGTTCATTTGGGTCACATATCCATGATTAATGAACCTTTGTAGTATTCCAACATACCCATGAACTATTGATTGACGTACACATCTTCTAATAGCATATATTAACCCCATCACATCGTTTTCTCACATTAGCTGCATTCACAACAATACATCATTAATCTTGTTTAGCTTCCAACATATTTTTATTTAATATTCATTTTTGTTTTCTTTTAACTTGGGTAATTCAATTAAACAAATTTTGCACTTAAAGGTGAAATGTGTTTGTTATCACTCTACCGGTTTCGTTCCTTTCGGAGCATCTTCAGGAGTTCGTCAATTTTTTGAACAACTAAACATGTAGGTGATACTTTATTGAATTAATTCACTATTAAAATGTTAATCTCTAAACATGTGCTATCATACATCACTTTTTATTATATTTTAGGTTATGTTGAAACTGTCAATGAACTCTAAAAATAGCTGCTCTCTCTGTACCATTATATTTTTCAGTGTGTTTGATGTAGGGAGTTAATATGTTTATGTTGTAATACCTCATTTTAACCTGTTGAAAATCAACCTATTCAAAACAAGAAAGTTTAAATTCAATACACGACAATCACATTTGACAGATTACCAACATTAAAATAGAAAATATACCATTGACAGTTTCAACATAACCTAAAATATAATAAAAAGTGATGTATGATAGCTAGAGCTCGGATTCTTCGGTACCTAAGTCTAGTCGACCAGTTCACGAATGTTGCGTTATTAACGAGCGACGCATAGCCAAGGTCCCGAGTTCTCTGGTTTGCAGCGTTGTCATGGTAATTCATAGGCGCGCGTTAGCAAGGGTCTGTATTAACGCTAAATAAGCAAGTAATTATATATTTTATCATAATTTTTCTCGACTCTCAGTTCCTATTTGGTGAAATGATTGAATAATAATGACTTTTTCTAAATTTACTTCAGAAAATGACGACCGTTTGGGTGTTAAAATGTCTTTAAATCTAGAAAATGTTCTTTCGACATCACAACTGGTAACTGGCGCAAATTTAAATGCTGGAACTAACGGGCCATATGTAGAAGATATTTCTTGGTTGGAAAATGAATTGGTTGCAATTTCTTTTAAAATATTATAATCGGGATTGCGTGAAATTACTGCATGAATTTTATGCTGCAATTTTGTAGTAAAATCCGCATCTACATTTTTTAATTGGTTCAAAAGTCTCTCAATTTTAAAAATCGACGTAGCAAGTTCAATATTCTGTCTTTCTAAAAACTGTAGTGTTTCTGGTATTTGTTTAAAATTTTCGTAAATAAACTAGAGATCATTGTGTAAGGTTTCCGTCTCTACAATTTTTTTACATTCTTTAATACTCATTGCAGTGTCTGTTAACTTTTTTATAAAAGATCGTATGTTCTCAAAATTTTGGTAATAAAAAAAAAGCAGCTTCTAACCAAGTTCCCCAACGTGTAATTACAGGTTGTGGTGGTAGACACAAGTTGGGGAACATTTCTTTATATAAAGATACCCGAAATGGTGCTTTAAGTAAAACTTTTTTAACATTGTTAATTAAGACGTTAACGTCTGGATATGTTTCCCTGATAAATTCGCAAATCCGATGTAATCCGTGGGCTAAACATGTTAAATGTAATGCTTTGGAAAACTGTTACAAAAAGCATCAGATACAAAAAGTAATACTTTTTCCGGAGAATTGGACACTTTCAAAATAGCTTTTTTAATAATCTCAAATATGACCTCTGCGTTTACGGTATTTCTGAATTCCGTCGACACTAAATAGGGCCGATAATGTCTCTGAGGATCCAAAATACCTACCACTACGTTGACCACACATCTACCTTTAATATCTGTTGTCTCGTCTGCGCTTACCCATATGTAAGAATCAGATATATTATCTTTTATTGTTGCAATGGTTTTATCATATTCAGGTAAAAGGTACAGTTTTCTAATTGTGGATTCATCAGGAAGTTCTCGCCCGGTATATTTTTTAAATAAATCTCGTAAACTAGGATTATTGAGCTTTGAAAGAGGTATATTCGCCGATACAAAAGCTTGGCAAATGTCTTCAAAAAATTCTTTGCTCGATGGTCCCTTCATGTTTTGCTGATGTTTTTTGGTATCTATATGCACCTGCAATTTCTGCCGCTTTGCACGAAACACGATATTTTCCGAACAGCAGTTGCAAAATGTTACATTATCGTCAATTAATGTGAACGTATCGCCAAAAGTTGCTATTAAGTGTGCCATTGAAATAAATTATAAATATAAATAGGGCTGAATATGGTAATTCAGTTAATAAAAATCAAAAAATTAACTCTTAATAGAAGTAGTTTTAAACTACAAAACCTAAAACAACAACGCACTTCTAATTAACAAAAATCAAGAAAATATTCGATAATTAAATAAAATAATCAATCGGTTTGAAATTATAAAAACTGAAACATTCGTACATTTCTAATTCATAAAAATAAATGGCTTTAACGAAGATAACAAGGATATTAAATGAACACTCGGAACGCAACACGGATAAATGTAGGCCTAGCGCAAGGTTTATATATTAAAGGTTGTCTAAGTTCCTATGCTGCAATACTTTGATTTTAGTTTGTGGGCGAGGGGCAAGAGCAGGAGTGTTTCGTGACGTAAGCGATCACGGATTGCGCACGCAACCTCATGGCCATGTGGTGCTCCATGCCTTTGTTTAATTTGAATTGCTTGGCGGTATTATTTTCCACATGTGACGTAATGCGCAGTATGATTGCGTACGAACCTAGACAACCTCTTATATATAAACCTTGGGCCTAGCGTGCTTGTAGATGTGTGAGCGATCGGAACGGTATATCGGGTGGTCGGAGTGCATTTACAATCGTGCCCCATAGGTTCTGCGCTGTCGACGCTACTGAGACGGTACCGAAATATCCGAGCTTTGATGATAGCACATGTTTAGAGATTAACATTTTAATAGTGAATTAATTCAATAAAATATCACATACATGTTTAGTTGTTCAAAAAATTGACGTAAGTTAAAATGTAAAATTATATAATAATAGAAAGTGTTGTAAAATTAATAACTTTAGGAACTCCTGAAGATGCTCCGAAAGGAGCGAAACCGGTAGAGTGATAATAAACACATTTCACCTTTAAGTGCAAAATTTGTTTAATATTTTTATTTCTTATCCAGACCGGTTTAAAGCACATCATATAAAATGTGTATCAGGTGCTCGATTTCTTGTAAGTACCCGTCTTTATGACATGCTCTTCGCATGTTATATACATCATATCTTCCATCTATTTTCATTGATACATGCGCAATAGCTTTCTACGTATACATAAATTCCATGCATTTGATATTAGAGGTATCGATTACTAACTGTAACGAACGAATCTTGAGTTTCTGAAAAATGTTCTATTTCTCGGATTGAAACTAATATTTATAAACAACAACGAAATGTTGCTGAATTTTTAATTCGAAAGTATTAATTATTTTTGTAACTCTTAGGTTATTCAATTATCTTCTAAAAGCTTTGGGGATAAAACGTGACATATTAAGGATGAGTTAGTAGAGTATTATTTGCGCTAAGGCTTAAGTCTATGACATTTGGATCCAAGTGGAGGATCAGTAACGAGAAGACGACCTAGTGATTCAGTTTAGCACCCCGAGATATAACGTGGGATTAAAGTAAAGCTCGAACAATAGTCTAGCCGTTTGGATACACAGAATTGATACCATTAATTTGAAATGAAATACTCCACAGAATGAATACTAAAAGATTAACTATGTATAAAGGCATGAATTAAAAAAAAATGGAAATCGCAACTTTTAAATTAATTATGTAAACTGAGTTGATTAATTTCGAACAGAAGCTTTCGAATAGAGGATGCCACGTCTGGTTTCAACGACGGTAACAAATTGGCGCGACGTTTAAAATATCAGGATAGCCCAGGCGTTCGTTTGCCTAATGGTCCCGAACCGTGGAGGGCGACATTTAACACCATTAGCTCGAAAGATTAATGCCTGAAACGATGTCTTCTTGATATATTGTTTTGGGTAGGCGTCAAACTCGGAAACGGTGCCAATTTCTCTCTTTTTTATTAATTGCACTTTGTACTAGCAATGGCGGGGACAGGAAACGTTGTTCTCGAACTGGAAGTCCATTTTTCATTTAGGAAATTATTAATGTCCCTTTTGTTGAAGTGATACAATGCGCTTTCACGGATATAAGAAAGAAAACAATTGTTCTAAAAGTGTAAATTGATCACGGAGGGAAAAGATTAGTTTCCATTGTTGCAATCTGAACGTGTTTCCAAAGTTATATTACCCGAGGGATTTTCAATTGTAATGCAATTTTCTGAAATTGTTTGCAAGAAAATATTATCCGTTGTTCAGGTAATATAAAATTCTGAAAACTTGTCAATTTAACTTCCTCTCGTTCCACTCATATGGCAAGATATTTGGATCGTTGGTTAGGTTAAAAGCGACCCTTCTACATGATAGATACGATAAACTTGAAAGCAGTTCGAATAATTTGCTCAAAAGTTTTCTAATTTCGAAGTTTTCCAACTTCTCAAACGTCCCTTTTTTTCTGAATAAGTAAATCTGCTTCCAATTTAGATTTACTTCCTTCCTTAACATTTTTTTTATTGCGGTTTCTTATACTACATCCCGCTCATAACCGTTACAAAGTATAATGTCTCGTTGGCAAGATTCGAAGCTCGAATTTTTGCACCATTTATCATAAGTGCTTACAATTTAGTCGTCTGCTGCACGACCAGCTTGTTTTTCACACCTGTTACCAGTACATTTTGCATAACAGCCATCCATTAAATAAGTTTATTTTGAAATATTACTTGAATATTTTTCTTGTATAAATTAAATTTAAATCCCAAGGATCCTTTCTAAAACCTGTCCAAACCACGATATCATAACTACTCTGTGGTCTTCGTCAAACACAATCTACACAGTTCCAACATCGTCAAAGGGATTTAGAGCCCCCCCAGTGTCTATACACATATACCGTTGACCGTGAGTTTGATTATTTTGGGTTATCGAATTGAAAGGGGGTTCCCATGAACGTGTACCAACCTAACCTGTACATTGAAGGCTTCTATGGATTATTTTGGAATTCCATTCAATCTCCAAACCATGTTCAGCGGGACGTACATTCGTTTAAACAAGAACAGAACCGCTTCGTCTACTCAATCAAATGTAATGAAACCAATTCAGGTATGTACACATTTGTTAAATGCAGTACGTATTTGGTTGCACCTTGTTTTGCAATTCTGTAGATTCAACTACTTAGTTTTATAATAAATTGAATAAACAGAATTGATGGAATTTTCAAAATGATCGAAAATGTATTGGGGATTTGAACCAGGCTTCAGGCAAATTAATAAAACGAAATTGGGTTTTTTATAGTCCCGGTCCGACAGTAAAATGCCCACCTGAGGTTATAAAAAACAACGATAGTACGCGTCCGGCGTGGTTTTTTTACGGTTTCATTCGGAAATACCGAGGAAAAAAATCGTAAAGGGTCGCTTTGACTTGTCGATCTTCGGTTGAACCGTTCCCACGAACTTTAGTGGCGAAGTAAAAGCCTTTGAGGGTGCTGGTAAATAAATTCTGAAGTCCTCGGAAACGTCAACTGCTTTATTTTGCCCGGGGCGATAAAAACAAATAATAAAAAAGAGGAGGTCTTGTCTTAGATCGACTACAAAGTATCATTGTTAAGGGGTGCTATTCAACGAGCGATAGGATCGTAAAATATAAATGAATTGTAGTGTAAATGTTACATATTTGTATAATTTTTTTGTTATACCTCCAAAGATACACGAAATTGGAAAACCCATCGTCAAGAAATTTTCTAACTCCAATTAATAAATGGTGGAGGCGCCAGAATTAAAAGAAAATCTTACTTACTTGAATAATGATTATGATTGGAACCGGATGTCCCCGTTGTTTTCATTTCTTCCTCAGCCTTCATTACTTCGGATTCACAATCCAAGTCCATCGGTTGCTCGACGTTCCACTCCACAATGACTTTCCCCGATATCAGCGATCAACACGACCCCCCACGCACTATTCAAATTAACAAGATTGCACCGGTTTAATTCGATTAAGCTGGTAAAGCTGTTCACGTTCGCGGATCACCACTTTTGTTCCTTTTTTATTTTTCTTTTAACTTCAAATTCGATTTAAACAAATCTACAACTTCTTCTTTAAGTAGTAATGAGCTTAGAGCTTTGCGTTATCCTGGAGTCGCATACCTAAAACGAAAAACGGCCAAAATTAACTAAGCAGTCGTACAACAGGTGCAATTTTCGACAAGTTTGTAGCTTTAGAGCAAAGCTTCTCGGATGACTGTTTAAAACTGGGATAGCTCCGCAGGCATGCGTTTCAGAATGCAACGGGGAATGTCCCGTTAAGCTGTTAAGTAGTACGCTCTGCAGGAGGGATAATCTCGTCTGTCGCAATAACGAATGATTAGAATACGAAATATTTTTAATTTAAATAATTTTAATAAACTCCTCCAATTTTTCATGGACATCACCATACATTTCCATGTCATTTCCGGCTTATGGGTAGGATTAAATGACGTTACGGTGGCACGGGACGTTGTCGTGTCAGTAATAATATGCAAATGACCCGTGTAACAGCTTCTGAACGGGGGAGCGTTACATATTTTTTCAACCCTCAATCGACCCGTTCGTCCTTATAAAACTCTCATTTTCTACAAAAACCAAACTCATATTAAAAAAAAAAAAACAAATACAGTAAAACCTTGATATAACGAACCTCGAATATAAAGCACAAAATATTTTTAAGTCATACTATTAGTATTATCTATTTGATACATAGATTTGATAAATGATCAATATAAATCATAGACAAAATTCAACTCGGGTTATTTTATTCAACCCAAGTTGCTCTATTCCATGTTTATAGATAAATTCGGGGTATTCCCCGAGTTGTCTATATGATGTACAAATCAAGGACTAGAGCTAAAACTAGACCTAGAACTAGAAACATTCGGGTTTAGCCGTACGTTTGTTAAAACGGCTAAACCCGGATGTTTCTAGTTATTGGTCTAGTGTTAGTTTTTGTTTTAGTTGTTATTCAGCGCTGATGAGATTATTGTATATTTTACATTGAACTAAAAGTAGAACTAACACTATACCTTAGCCTTCTTTAGAGACGCGCGGCTAAACTCAAATGAGTCTAGTACTAGGTATAGTGTTAGTTCCACATGGTAATAATGTTAGTGTAAAACTAGAACAAACACTATAACTAGAACTAGAATAATTCGGGTTTAGCCGTCTTTAGAGACGTGCGCCTAAACCCAAATGATTCTAGTTCTAGGTATAGTATTAGTTCTACATAGTAATAGTGCTAGTGTAAAACTAGAACTAACACTAGACCTAGAACTAGAATCATTCGGGTTTAGCCGTCTTGAGCGACGTGCGGCTAAACCCAAATGATTCTAGTACTAGGTATAGTGTTAGTTCCACATGGTAATAATGTTAGTGTAAAACTAGAACAAACACTATAACTAGAATTAGAATGATTCGGGTTTAGCCGTCTTTAGAGACGTGCGGCTAAACCCAAATGATTCTAGTACTAGGTATAGTGTTAGTTCCACATGGTAATAATGTTAGTGTAAAACTAGAACAAACACTATAACTAGAACTAGAATGATTCGGGTTTAGCCGTCTTTAGAGACGTGCGGCTAAACCCAAATGATTCTAGTACTAGCTATAGTGTTAATTCCACATGGTAATAGTGTTAGTGTAAAACTAGAACTAACACTATAACTAGAACTAGAATGATTCGGGTTTAGCTGTCTTTAGAGACGTGCGGCTAAATCCAAATGATTCTAGTACTAAGTATAGTGTTAGTTCCACATGGTAATAATGTTAGTGTAAAACTAGAACAAACACTATAACTAGAACTAGAATCATTCGGGTTTAGCCGTCTTTAGAGAGGTGCGGCTAAACCCAAATGATTCTAGTACTAGGTATAGTGTTAGTTCCACATGGTAATAATGTTAGTGTAAAACTAGAACAAACACTATAACTAGAATTAGAATGATTCGGGTTTAGTCGTCTTTAGAGACGTGTGGCTAAACCCAAACGATTCTAGTACTAAGTATAGTGTTAGTTCCACATGGTAATAATGTTAGTGTAAAACTAGAACAAACACTATAACTAGAACTAGAATCATTCGGGTTTAGCCGTCTTTAGAGACGTGCGGCCAAACCCAAATGATTCTAGTACTAGGTATAGTGTTAATTCCACACAGTGATGGGCGTTGGATAAATACCCGGCGGGTAGGTATTTATAAAATGGGTATTTATCCGGGTATTTACCCCAGCCCAGGATAAATATCCAAACAGTGCCTATGTATAAAAATGATACAAGTAAAAATATAACAGATTCGGAAAAAAACGAGAGCAAGATGATGAAATAGACATTGAAGACGAGNTTAGTTCTACATAGTAATAGTGCTAGTGTAAAACTAGAACTAACACTATACCTAGAACTAGAATCATTCGGGTTTAGTCGTCTTTAGAGACGTGCGGCTATTAATTCCACATGGTAATAGTGTTAGTATAAAACTAGAATTAACACTATAACTAGAACTAGAATCATTCGGGTTTAGCCGTCTTTAGAGACGTGCGGCTAAACCCAAATGATTCTAGTACTAGGTGTAGTGTTAGTTCTACTTAGTAATAGTGCTAATATAAAAGTGTTAGTTTTATTTGTTATTCAGTGCTAGATTGTTGTATATTTTTATTTAACTAAAAGTAGAACTAACTAATAAAGAACGCTACTGTTTAATTGGATAGCGCTTATCAAAACGGAACCAAGCGCCAGTTTCTGAATTTTGAGTTAAAGGTACCAAGCAACTAGAAATTATGCTCTTGGAATACTCTAAAAAGATCCAAGGGCTAACTTAATTTTAAATGTCAAACCGACTGGCACTTAAAATGGCAGACAAAAAGACTGGTCAAAGGACCAAGCGATAACTATAAAAGAAGATTTCCCTATTATGTCAAAACAAAACCAAGCGACAAACGCCATTTCTATAAATCCACTTTATGATTGTGTTATACGCGGTAAATTGAATTCGTGAAGGAAAAGTCCTATGAAAAAAGCGAATGTGAGTTGAAAGAAAATTCAGTGCAGGTACGATATAATGAGATTTTGTTTTTAAAAACAGTAAAACTACATTTTATTTTGATTAACCAGGAAATTGAAGATTTGGAAGGAGAAATTAGTGATAGGGATATAAATATAGGAAAAAATAAGGACATCCAAAATGTCCAGAAAGCGGTTTGGATTTCGAAGAATCTGGAAGTGAATTCAACCCAAGCACAAGTGATGAATGTTCGTCTTCGGAAGATGATTTAACTACTAGAAATAGAGAACTGATGAAGTTCCGAAACTACTAGAAATGAAAAGGGACGCAAAAATAAGTTTCCTGGTTAAACATTTAAAAGCAGGAATGAATTAAAAAATTCAAATACAAGACACTACACTGTTAAAAGGATTCTTAAAGAGCCTAGAAAATTTATTGATTTCAACTGCCATTGCCCCATGAAATGCAATGCAAAGCTATCGGCAAAAGCTATCATTTTTGGGGCCTTCAGGTTTATGATGTGCAAGCTGGTTTTATTGCCGCCACTGTTAACGAAAAGAGATTAAAAAGGAAACGCAATGTTAATATCACCTGGAAACGATTAATAAAGTGATTTGTCAAATTAAGAAGTTTCCTACATACATTTCGAATTATGCGCGTAGTGAAACCAATTCAAAATTCTTGGCCAGTGATTTAACATTGAATAAAATGATCAAACTTTATTTAAATGAGGGAAATCCTAAACTTGTCTTGACTTCATACCAGAAGATATTTTATGAACAGTTTAATTTAAAAAGAAAGCCACCCATTAAAGACAGCTGTAATACTTGCGATACACTGAATACTAAAATTAACAACAGCGTAGATTTAAATACGAAAAATGACTTAACAGATAAGCACAAACGACATCTAGAGCTACAATCTGAGGCTCGTAATGCTATGGCCGCTGACCTCAAAGCTGCAATTGAATCAAACAAATTGGAAGTATTAACTTATGACATGGACAAGGTTTTAAGTTTGCCAAAGCTCCCAACCAATATTATTTACTACAAAAGAAAACTTTCTATCTATAATGAAGGCATCCATTCAGGTTCTTCAAAAACCTCATACTGTTACGTTTGGAAAGAAGGAATACCGGAAAGGGGAGAGCAGGAAGTTGGATCATGTATAAAAAGACACATTGAGGAGCACTTAAAATTATTTTGCTTTTAAAGGCAGTTCTAAGCTCTCACCCATCATTGAGGACAATTTATTTCAAATATATCGTCCCAGGTCACAGCTATCTCCCTAATGACACCGACTTTGGAAATATAAAAAGAGCTTTAAAGTCATCATTCTGTAAGTGTACAGGATATCAAAAAATTCATTACCAACAAGAAAGTAACTTCAACAGGCGAAAAGGCTACTTGGTTAACTGCCAGAGTCATCAAAATAAAAAAATCCCAATCATATAAAATCTTTCTGAAGGATTCCCATCAAGATGATAATTATCGCGAAATTGATATCACTAAGAGGACACGAGGATAGTCTTCCACGAGTGATCCCTGGGCAAACTTGAGTGTTTTGTATCTTGAAGGGAAAAAATTTTTGACAAAAAACTTGGCGACATAAAGAGCATTCTTTTTAGCAGAATAGAATCAAAATAAGAATAAGTTTATTGAAACCACCACTTCTCATAGATACAAACTGCAAAATTTTTTCCATATTACTAAATCTTTATTAGTAATTATCTCAAAACTTAAATTTGGCGCTTGGTTCCATTTTGATAAGCGCTATCCAATTGTTGTGCAGCACTATACCTAGAACTAGAATCATTCGGGTTTAGCCGTCTTTAGAGACGTACGGCTAATCCCAAATGATTCTATTTCTAGGTCTAGTGTTAGTTCTAGTTTTACACTAGCACTATTAGCATGTAGAATTAACACTATACTTAGCACTAGAATCATTTGGGTTTAGCCGTCTGTACAGACGTGCGGCTAAACCCAAATGATTCTAGTTCTAGGTATAGTATTAGTTCTACATAGTAATTGTGCTAGTGCTAGTTCTACTTTTATTTATTAAGGTGTTTTGGGCTTTTACTAAGTCTAAGAAGCGTGCGGATGTCATTCCTTCTACGATGTCATGGAATGGAACTGTTGTCGGCGATGGTGTCGGAGTATGCTCATTGTTTGCTGATTTCTTTTCTTCGGTTTTTGTGGATCCTGCTCCAATCCAGCAGAATGTAGATTGTATAGAAATGGATACCCTTCCTTTGAGTCAGATGCAGTTTGACAGAATTGAGGTTGAGGAGGCCCTGATGGGCATCAGGGTTACAGACAGTATAGGTACTGATGGTATTCCATCAATTTTAATCAAGGAATGTTCACACTCTCTGTCCCTTCCTTTAACTATTTTATTTAATGCTTCATTGATAATGGGTGTCTTTCCTTTATTGTGGAAGCGGGCTTTTGTTCTTCCCATTTTTAAATCTGGGGACCGTGGTGCTATATCCGATTACCGCCCCATATCTATTTTGCCAGCATTTGGGAAAGTGTTTGAGAAAGTAGTTCATGCACGTCTATTCTTTGCCCTTAAGTCTAAAATCAATTCTAGACAACATGGTTTTTTTGCTGGTCGCTCGGTGGAGAGTAACTTGCTTGAATATACCCAGTATATCTTATCTACTCTGGATGATTCTTGTCAGGTTGATTCAGTTTATACGGATTTTAGTAAAGCTTTCGACCGGGTGGATCACAACTTACTTCTGTTCAAACTAAAGAAGTTTGGTGTTCAGGGAAATCTTTTG
>NW_019281293.1:0-18673 GCF_000648695.1 Onthophagus taurus | reverse complement strand
AATTAGAAATCTCTATTTTGCCTATGTTTACAGCACACTTAACTTCTGCAGCGTCGTTTGGAATCCTCAGTATCTCTCGTATAAATCTAGAATTGAGCGTATTCAATCTAAATTCCTCAAATACCTTTGTTTTAAATTTTCCATTCAATACATTGATTACGAATCAACTTGCACTTCTTTTCGTATGTTAACCCTCAACCAGCGTCGCTTTTGTGGGGATATATTATATTTTTACAAACTTTTGAACAACAAGTGTGATTCTCCAATGCTTGTTGGTTCTATATGTGTTCACGTTCCTCCGAGATTACTTCGCTTTGATTTTCTATTTATGACACCTACTCCTAGAACCAATGCCTGTCAAAACTCTCCTTTATTGAGAATGGCAAGATCGGCAAATCGTGTTAACATAGATCTGTTTCAGCATTCTTTCTATGCATTTAAAAAACTGCTCTTTGCTGCAGTTGGTGTGTTGCCTCGAGCGTTCATTTGATATTTGATATATGATATATTTATATCACCTAAACTTTGTTTTATTTTTTTTTCCTTTTGAATCACTTTTGTACCATTAATGTTATTCATTATTATTAGTATTGTGAACTGTAATTCTATTTTATTTGTATACAATTGGTTGTTTGTGGTACAGTATTATTGGGTTGCTGTACACACATGAAATAAATAAACAAATAAATTATTCAGTGCAAGATTGTTGTATATTTTTATTGAACTAAAAGTAGAACTAACTAATAAAGAACGCAACTGTGATGGTAGCTGTTCGAATTTATGTGCATTAAAATTATTTGCGTGTATTTCAAATTTATTTTAAAAGTGTTAAAATTATTTTAAAGTTGCCTCATTAAAATTAGAAACAAAATATTTTACACGCATAAACATGTAAAATTAGTCGTTACGGTATACTAAAGTCATTGTTATTTATATCGTGGGTGCGAAAAACTTGTTTGCAAAACATTTTTTTAAAATAGTCGATCTCGACCTTTGCCAAATTCAGTGCCAAGAAGCTTTCAATTTCTACTCATAAAATGGGAAAGGAGGACATAAAACAAATGGGGGACCGTACTTATCTTGACATAGTTCACTGAACTGATCGTATATTTTCTCACCTGTAACATCGACAATGACAAATCATTTGAATCAATTTAGATACTAAAAATCATTAGAATCAACTTAGATATTAAAAATCATTTGAATCAATTTAAATCAATTGAAATCAATTTAAATCGAAAGTTATAGGAAAGATTAAATCTTCTAAAGGAGAAAGAAAGGGAAAGCGTACTATGAATGAGAATTGAATAAGTGCGACTTGAGATGTAATTACGTCGCGACGACTCAATTGGATTTTGCGGATTCAGACAAGTTCTATATCCCGCCCTGAATACCTAAAAGTCGTAAAGGTTTTAAACGTGAAGTTCGAATGGTGATTCAATTGAAAGCCAATTACAAGAAAAAAGAAAAATGGCAACTTTCAATATTGATCGAAGAGAATTAACCGAATTGAAAGCTCCCTTTTCTTTTTAATTCAAAAATATTTCATACAACTCCAAATTTTTAATCCAACGTAGGGACGCAGTTGTTTTAGCAAACTCCGATATTTCAAATTGCGCAACCGTCCACTTAGTTTCGTCGACAAAATTTATAATCGTTGCGCATTCAAGCGTTTCCGGACCAACGTGACATAATTCTAGTAAATGTATCGCGAACGTTGAAAAACAAAACCGGAGCTTAAAACAAAGGGTACGACCCGGCTCGAAAAATTTAATTTTCCAGGGCAAAGAAAACTTTCCGAGTACAGTGCTCGCTAAGTAACAAGTTGTGCACTCGCCTGTTCACTAGATCAAGCTAAAATTCCCTCGAGGAAGAATTAACTTGCGACTTTGTCACTCTGACTTTACAATTTATACATTACACCATCAAAGAAATGCAACCAATTAATGAATTTAATTCTAAAATCAAACCTAATTAATTTTTACTTCATATAGTGACATAATTGTCATTCACGATTTGGAAACATCACATCATTAAATTTTAGTTAATAATCCTTAAAAAATTCAATGTAATCAAATAATGCATTTTGGCCCAAAAAAGAAAACTGATAAATCATTAAATATATCCCAGGCATTAGAACGACTTAGAGAAACCGAACAATTATTAACAAAACGTCAAGAATTTTTAGAAAAACGTATCCAACAAGAACTTACAACAGCCAAAACAGCATATTCCCGAAACAAATCTGCAGCGATACAAGCATTAAAGAAAAAGAAACGCTTAGAAATACAATTACAACAATTAGATGGCACTTTAACCACTATCGAGGTTCAAAGGGAATCATTAGAAGCAGCTAATACAAACGCAATGATTCTTTTAACCATGAAAAAAGCAGCTGATGCTTTAAAATTGGCTAATAATCAATTAGGTATAGATAACGTCAATGATATGATGGATGACATCGGGGAACAACAAGATGTAGCTAAGGAAATATCAGAAGCTATTAGCCACAATTATTATAATACAGGTATCGACGAATCTGAATTAGAAAAAGAATTGGAAGCTTTGGAAGAAGAAGCATTAGTTGAGGAATTGTTGAAAGTTGGTCCTTCTACGGCAGCGGTCAAAAATGATTTACCCAAAGTTCCCAGTCAAACTTTAATGGATGGGAATAAAGAGGATGATGAAGAAAGTGAAGAAAAAGATGATGTTGATAAATTAAAAGCGTGGGCTGGATTAAATGGTTAATCATAAATTTGATTATAAAGTTACGATAAAGTTTCTAAGGGTTCAAAAAGTTTAAATTACAAAAATTCGATTTGGTGACATTGAAAATAAAAATTTAAATTTTTTTTATGGAAAAGTTTTGAATCTCTAGCTTTTGATACAAAACAAAACAAATTTCGGAATACATCAAATAGGAATCAATTTAGTAACGATTTAGGCAAAAAATCATCGCTGATTTTTTTGGCCTTTTTAATTAACAATGTTGAATAAGTAGGGCTTAAATCTTGGGAAAAATTGGATGAGGTGCTAAAACCAAATAAAACCGATAAATTATTTATGTTTTAAGTTCTTAAATAGGTTCCAAGCATTTTTGACACCAGTTCATCAACCCACTCACCCCTCGATGAAGGAAACAACAATTACCAAGTGATTAAATATTCATGAACAATTTAATGCCATCGACATAATCCAATACACGAGCAGAACGTGATGGAAGTTGATCGTTGATGGATATAAACTATATTACGTACTTATTTGTTTCGTTATTTTCGTAATAAATCGAAGCTTCAATAAATTGTTATGAAATTATCAGCATATCCCATTCTAATTATAGGCTTTCTAACGAAAAGTCTTTTAGATTTTGAGATATCAAAAAATCGATTTCTTATGATATCACTTTGCAATTCTCATAAAAAAAGTAAATATAGTATAAAAAGTAATATACAGGGTGTACAAAAAGTATGGAATAAGGGTTCTACAGCCTAAACTTAAATAAAACTTACATTAAAAAAAGTTTTAAATAAAACTTACTTGACACTATTTTCTTGTATATTTTAAGGTTTTTGGATTCCTTCTTACAAGGTGTTGCAAAATGCCATAAGGTTTTAATGCTTTAAACTGCATAGTTTTCGAGATATTCAAAGTTTTATTTAAAAAGATTTGACGTAGCGACAACTAAATTATGACGTCATTATGGAATAGACAACCTAAACGTTGACATCACAGGGATGGGCGGAGCTTATACCGACTCCAAAGATCTTCGTTGCTAACCACAGTTGCTAAGATAAATCGCCATTAAAATGTCATCTAAAATGTCACTTACAAGGGAAGTATCAGAACTGTCCCTCACCGATTTTATTGAAATTTGGTACAGCGATAGTATGGCCAAAAATAAGGTTTACGTATTTTTTTATACGTGCTAATAAAGCCCCTGGGGCGAGTTATAAGGGTTAGAAGTTTGGGGTGGAAAATATATTTTCGCTAATAATTTTCATAATCCTACAGAAAACGTTTTTTATCCTTACTCTATTTAAATAACACAAAAGTTAGTGTAGTTATATAAATATTTATTAATAATAAATTAAAAATTAACTGGCAAAGAAATGGTTGACTATTACAAATTGTATTCTACATTATTAATTTAATTTCCTTCTTTATACTTTTTTTATTCAATGTATTGTTGGCAATAATGAAAATCATGAAAAGAATGTTTTAAACACAACAATTGTTTACACCATGCACAAGTTATAACAGCTATTTCTCCACAGATATCGCACGTAGGTTTTTCATTGGAAAAGCAAACCTCCACAAGATTTTCAACTCTTCTGGTCTCTCCTCTATATATCCAGACGCAAGCCACGCGTATTTAAAAACATTAATAAATCGTGGGGAAGACAACTGGTTATGCGTTAGGGATTGCAATTTTAAAATATTATCTCTCTGATGCAAATTGACATCGTACTGATAGAGAATAATTTGATCAGAAAATCTTCTAATGAAATTATTCCATATTCTAAAACCAAATACATCCAGGGGTTGAATTTGACCTGTTGGCAGTGGCCACTCCAAGAATCCAGTAATAGTAATGATTTGGGTCCGGTGTTTGGGAAATAGACATTTTGTAGCCAATTTTTGATATCAGCAGAAGTCACTTTAGCAGACTTTGATGCCAAAACGAATATGTTATCTGCTTTGAATATTGTATTTATTACCCTCGGTCCAAACGTACCAGAGGATTCTAACAATGTAGAATACAATTTGTGATATTTAACCTTTTTTTTTAGTTGCTTTTTAACTCATTATTAATAAATATTTATATAATTATCCTAGCTTTTGTGTTATTTAAATAGAATAACATAAAAAAGCTTTTTCTGTAGGAGTATGAAAGTTATTAGCAAAAAAATATATTTTCTACCCCTAACTTCTAACCCTTGTAAGTTCTTACAATAGTACTAACGTATAAAAAAAATCAGCGTGGTAAATTGCTTCAAAATCTACAAACAATTTTCGCAAAAAAAAATTTATTGGGTGGTTAGGGTAGTTAACCCCCGCCACCCCTTAATGTCGTATAGGGTTTATTTTACTGAGTAAATCTTAATTTACATCTAATTAATGGTTTTATTCAAAATATTGTTCAAAAGTATAACTGATTATCACATTATTCTTAAGGAAAGGGGTTATCTATCATACCAACGTAACTTTGCAGGGGATGGTCACAGGCAAATAAGAAAAAACACGTCATTGCTATTTTTAAACGTACTATAAGGACACATAATCGACAGGGTAGTTTTTAAAATATTCCAAAAAACTTGGGGTAGTTTACCCCCTGAAGCCCTCAGATATATGTGTGATACATCAATGGAAAGCTCTTTGAAAATGAATATCAGTTTACATTTACCACATTTCGATAGCTATTTTCGTTTTCAGCCTATAAGCGAATATATATATTTCGCCCCGATTTCCAACCCTTATAACTCGCCCCAGGAGCTTTATTAGCACATATAAAAACATACGTAAACCTTATTTTTGGCCATACTATCGCTGTACCAAATTTCAACAAAATCGGTGAGGGACAGTTCTGATACTTCCCTTGTTAGTTTATGTTATTTTAACAGTAATTGAAAAATTTGAATATGGAGATTTATCGTTAGCAACGAAGATGTTTGGAGTCAGTATAAGCTCCGCCCATCAGTATGACGTCAAGGCTTAGGTTGTCTATCGATAAAATTATCCATTAGCAAGCTTTGTTTACTTAGGTTGTCTATTCCATAATGACACCATAATTTGGTTGTCACTACGTCATAGTTATTTATATTACAAGTGGGCTAGAAACATAATTGAGTGTGGAGAATTGCACGACGAGGTCGTAGACCGAGTCGTGTAATCACACGAGTACTGTAATTATGCTATAGCCCACGTGTGATATACAGCATTTTATCTACGACTGCTAAAAATTACTAAAAAATCAATTTCTTTAGAAAAGTCTATTTGTTATATTTATAAAAATATTTTGAAATGATTGTTGACAATTTTGTATTGTCAGTTTCAACAACATGTTTACTCATCTGGAATAAGTGTTTTGAAATGTAAAAACATAACAATTAATGTTTATAATAAATAGTATTGTTTCTCTGTAAGTAGATAGCACTTTTTCTTTTGTATTGTTGCTCGTTTCAATAAATTAAGTCTGTTCTGATTAGGCTAAAAATGCGTTACGTAATGAAACCAGTGCGGTAATGAACTTCATTACGTAACTCAAATCACCTCAAATGAGTGCGGTAATGATGACTTATCCAAGCAGTCGTAGATAAAATCTTTTTAAATAAAAGTTTCAATATCTCGAAAACTATGCAGTTGAAAGCATTAAAACCTTATGGCATTTTACAACACCTTGTCAAAAAGAATCCAAAAACCTTAAAATATACAGGGTGTTCCATTTAAAAAACACACTCACCATGTCGTAACTCAAACTGCAGTCAAGATTTTTATTTTGTTTCTACGCCAAGATATGCGGAATTTAAAACTTTTTTTAATATAAGTTGAAGTTTAGGCTGTAGAACCATTATTCCATACTTTTTATACACCCTGTATAGTAATTGGGAACAATATTCTAACTCCTTTTAATGATTTGATGTAAAAGTTATAATTTTAGGAATCTATTTGTACACAGGAAATAAGATCAAATGCGTCAAAATCAACCATGAAAGACAATTTACTACTAATTGAACATCATAAGACTCACCGCAACAACACCACATTTACCACGATTGACCGCTGACGTGGTTATTGTTAGGATACTATTGATGAACTTGTCATAGAAATGATACTAAAACTTGGAGGTGTTCTTTATACTAATTTGCCAACATTAAAACAAACAAAAATTGTTATTGTTGGTAAAATAATTAAATTAAATGTTGATAAACAAGCTTATCATTATGATAGATGATGTTGAAATACAATAAGATATTGGATAAAAAATATCAAAAACCATTAATCATGTTTACTACAACTCAGCTATCGGATCTAAAGGAAGAATAATTGGATGTTTTCGAACAACAATCTTTAGTAAGGAAATAAAACAAAGAATAAAAAACTTTCAATAAAGGTTATTTGGGATTATATACGTGAAAAATGTCTATAAACATTTTCGATATCGAAAAACGATAAATAGAGACGACCGTTTCGTTTTATGGTATCACAGCACAGTGTGGCGTCTTATCTACGGTTAATTCACTACATGGCTTTACGTGTTGGCGTTTCATTAGAAACGATATTAGCAAAATTTGTGTTGTAGTGTAATTGTAGTATTGGCAGCTATCCAAAGGCGGCTTTTAGGTGTTCAAAACATGTGCTGCAATCGATTTCCAATTATTTGTTAAATTCGATTTACGATTGTATTCTATTGACAGATTGATTGTGAATTTATTTACCCCGTTGGTCATTTTCGATAATCCCCACGCGTCCAATGAATTGTAAATCGTTGTGATCAGAATGCCCTTTGAAGTTTAACGACTCACTTACGCAGCTAATAACCGCACTTTAAAAAATTGAGCTGCTAATGATAATCGAGTTTCCACGCTCGCACGAATTTGCATCCAATTATCCTTTAAACCCGATCCATTGATTAGCTTTTCCGTTCGATGTTGATTTTGTTTTAAAATTTATTTTTAGTATTTTAATGGATAATTCAGTTATATTCCGAGTGGTTCTCTTTATTAACCCATTTCCTTCTAAGTATCCGAGATTCGCGTCAGTAATGACCACGAAGTAGGAAACTTTAAATTGAAACAATCGCGAAGAAAAATTTTCCGGCCCAATGAGAGCTTTATCCTGCTTTCAGTTTAAGAGCTTTGTTTTCAGCGATTTATCAGGCGGGTTAATATCGCCCGTTTGGATAGCATCGCGTGCCTTGAAAATATCTTCGTGGAAATGAAGACATTAAAAAAATCAATATTCGTTCTTTTTCGAGCCAGTACAAAAAATGACACGATTACCAGATGGCATTAAATTGAATAAATGTGGGGGAAGATTCGAGAACGTAGACTTCCCTAATTTATTCGTCAGCCTAAACTGTGACGACGTGAACATTTCGCATTCAGATAGCGCCGTAGGGGATCACAAATAACTTGTATGTCTTAGGGTGCGAACGGTTAAGCCATTTTGAGTTTCTATATTACCCCTTTGTTATTACTATATGTCTTTGAGATTATTATTTTTTATTTGAAAGCATATTTTAGGATAAGCACCCAAAATGGCGGTGTAATGATGAATAATTCCTTTCCTAAAGTTTTTATTACCCTGGCTTTATTATGTAAATAATGGGCAATTATACAAGAATGGTGGTTTCTTAAAGAACTACGTGAGAATGCAATATTTAAGTTTATATTAAGAGAAAAAAGGATTTCGGTGTAAAATTGTGCAGAAAATGTAAAGGTGCAGGACTAATTAGAGCGTTGACACAACGCCAGAAAGAAAATCAATAATGTAATAGTACTTGGTTGAGTTATTTATATAACGGTCCAATCTACTTTTATGATGTAATGAAACGTAATTTGACTTTTATTACTATTTTCTTAACGACTGCCAAAGCAGATTTAGATTAATATAAACTAATTCTATAGATTTCAAAGGATAAAAATCAAATTCATTTAATACGTTTAACGTTTTAGAATTGTTTCTTATGTGTTTACCATTATTTTTATCTGTCAAACGAGCATTTTCGTTGGGTTTGAAATTCCGCAGGCAATTCCCCTGTGGAGACTTGCCAACAAACAACATTCAGATGCGAAATTTATGACATCGAACGCTGCCACGTCGAGTTCTGAATAAGTTTATTGTACTCTAGCTTTCTACATGTGAAAACTTTTATAAATACTCTACGGGAAATTACATTTCAATTTAGATTTAGGCAATAAATAGAAGTTGATATGTTTATGTTAACACAAAACGATATATTCATCAAGCACAAAATGCAATAAACCCGGCTACTTCTCAATTAAACAACATCCTGGGTGTACGGCTCGAGATGTATATTTTTAACTAGGTAGGGTTTTATCTGGGTCTGGGGATGCGAGTAATCTAATGCCACTTTATACAGAGAGGATGTATTTAGAAAACGGACCCTTGGTAAAATAATCCCTAAAAGCCAGGTACTGATAAAAATGCGGGACCATCCGACTGAAGTAGACGTAACAATTTTTACGTTAATATTTCTTTTTGTGAGATAAAAACGACCCAGAGTTCGCGCAGTTTTATTGCCGCTATTTGTACGTTCATGGGTCCATTTAGTTCGCTCGTTATTTGGGTGGGTATGTACCTACTAGGAAATCATAAAAACCTATTTTATGAACACTGAACACTGTAAAGGTATATCACAATGGAATAATCTCTTTTAAGAGAATTCTTAAACAATCTAAATCTCTTTGAAGATTTTAATTTAATATATTTTATCTATTTTTAGTTTGCAAAAAATTTAAAATAGACGCAGTTACTAACCTGCCGTAACCAATATAACGCAAAAGTTCGTTACAAGATATTTTTAGTTGATATATTATGATTTGGATAAAATCTTTTTGATGTAAAATGAATTGTAATATTTAAGAATAACAGAAATCTAATAATAAAATGATGAAGATAAAATAAAATTAATTCAAGAATTAAAATAACTTCAATAATTAAAACACAAGATTAGGAATTTAGGACACTGTTGAAACTTTTGTAAGCTTAAAGTGCCAAGTAAACCATTTATACAGGGTGAGTCGGGAGGAACGGACCAAACTTTAGGAGTATATTGTACGCTTGAAAATAATGTAAAAAAACTTATATGTTGTTATCCGATTTTCTTTTATTTTATTTTTTTTTATTGCATAACTCTTACTGCATAACTACAATTAAACAAAATCTTATACATTAATATTAAATATTGGTCATCAGCGTTATTTTAGTAATTGTTCGAAAATATCGCCATTAACTTCTAAACATTTCCGGCTTCGTTTACTAAGAGCTCTTGTTGCTTTCCTAATTGCTGCATGATTTTCCTTAATATTAACTGCAACATTTAGAATGCGCCTAAGAAGTGCATTCCTAGTGTCAACTTTGACTTTGTATACCTCACTTTTGAACCATCCCCACAAACAATAATCAAGTGCTGTGAGATCTGGAGATCTTGGAGGCCAACTAATAGGACCACCACGACCAATCCAACGCCCTGGAAACCTTTCGTCCAAATGTTGCTTGACCTGACGAGCGAAATACGCCGGAGCTCCATCTTGTTGAAAGTACATTTGCCTTCTAATGTTTAGAGGAACATCCTGCAGTAAATCATTTAATTCATTTTGTAAAAACTCTAGGTAATGGTTTAGTGTGAGGCGATTCTCCAAAATGATATTGACGCGTAGCTCGTTCAGATGTTACTTTAACGCTGGGAAGTGTACCGGTTTCGCGCAGTTTATTGAAAACCTTAATAAAAACGTTTTTATTAGGATGTCTGCGATTTGGAAACCGTTGACGATATTCATCTGCAGCAGCTGTAGCACTCCCGTTACAAAAACCATATACAAATAACATGTCTGTATATTCTAAATGTGAATAAGTACTTGGCATTTTATATCACTTAATGCAAATCAAACTGACAAATCTACGTTAAATGTTTAACTGTAGTTATGCAATCAATTGAAAACAAATGAAAATCGGATAACAACATATGAGTTTTTTTACATTATTTTCAAACGTACAATACACTCCTAAAGTTTGGTCCGTTCCTCCCGACTCACCCTGTATAATGATTGCACAATATCAGTGAGTGAGTTATCTTAATCTCTAAACTGTATTGGAAAGAACCTAATTAACATTGCGTGTGCACAAATGAATGTATATCTGAAGGTTTTTTCATCGTCCCCTTTATTTGCAAGTCGTAGTAGAGCTTCATGAACGGTGTCATTCATGTAATGACCTTCAACTTGCAGCAACCATGATGTAACTTAATGGTGATGCCACCCGAGTTCCTGGATGACTTAAACGCTTTAGCTGTGTTTCAAAATTGCCAAGATCTAAGCAACATTTTACAGTGTTATTGATAAATAATTGATAGTAGCAAATTCAATTCAATAATAATAACAGACTTTATTAGAATGGAATTTCACAAAATAACAATAACTAACAATAAATTTAACTGATTGGCAAGGGCGAAGTTAAGACAATCCTCTTCTCTTTCACTCAACCCTGCCATAAAAATAAACAAAATATAGTAAAAAAAAATACAAAAGAAAATGAATAAATACAAAACAAAACTAAACGAGGTACAAATAAAACTAATATAGTAGAAACCACGAGAGCTGGCAGTGACAGATTGCTTAAAAATGGTATGAATCCAAGGACAGTAGAATCTAACAGGACTGCTACATCCATTGTTGTGACAACCTGCCCGCAAACTACGTCACACCATTTTCCACGCCCATCTGTTGTTATGGTCTATGCGTTTCTGTGTATTTTTAAAGGTTATATCCTAGACGTATTCATATTATTTTTGAAGTTTTCCGTCCTAGACGTAATAATGTCTATCATATAACCTCTAAAAACACAGACATTTACCAGGCGTGGCTAATAGTGTGACGTAGAGTGCGGGCAACCAACCCGTAGTGGACTACAAAAATACAATAGATGTAGCAGTCCTGTTAGATTCTACTGTCCTTGGTATGAATCAAGATATGGACGTACGACTTAGATTATTTCACCATATACATTTAAATGTAGGTTATGTTAGTGATGGAGGTTATATGTCAAACATTGTTAAAGATATTATTTAATGATTTTCCTTTCAAAGAAAACATTTTCGGCTTGTGAAAACACTAACAGATTCATGACAACGCTCACAAGACGTTTCGATTTGAGGTTATAATTATAGAGTTACATCCCTTAGAAGAACAGACGTACTTTTTCGACGTGGCCATTTGAATTGTACAGCAGACATATTAATCTAATGCGTCTACTATAATAATAGTGCACCAATAAAAAATAAAACGTAAGGAACCAAATCATCGCATTTCACGTGTCCACCCTGTATCTGATCACAATGTTCTCCATATAAAATTAAATCCTTACTTTAAACGACGGCAAGTTCAACATTTTCAATGATTGGGGTTGGGTTGGGTTGGGTAAGATATTATAAAATTTAACATTTAGGTAAGTTGTAAGAGAATGATCTCTCAAATAATGTAGTAACATGTAGCGGTGGTGTGACAATACCCTTGCTTCGAACTTTTAAGCTATGGACATCAGTGCGGAATGTAATCTTATCATACAAATAAGATGGACATTTAAGCAAAACTAACTTATGATAAAATGAAACCATATGGTATATGCCACGGTTAAACATATTCAGCCACACAAGATCCATCGGCCTGTGTGACATATGGCACCTTCGTCGAAGCCCGAAAATCATTCGGGACATGAATTCTGAACACGCTGAATCCTTTATGATGTTTTTGAATTCAGACAACTATGACATACTGCATCACAAAAGCTAAAATGGCTCAGCACTAAGGAATCGCAAAGCATAACCTTAGTGCTGCGATTTAAAATATTCCTCATGCTATGAGCTTTAAAGCAGCAAATTAAATTTTTGTTTTGTGCAGGATGTGCTTTTCGAACCTAAGATTCGAGTCGAGCTGTAATCCTAAATTTCTAGCACACTCGCTAACACCAATATTGATTTTAAAATTTTCTGCAAGAGAGTCTCGTTCACTCCACCTGCCAAAGAGCATAACCACTGATTTATTTGAATTTACCTATAACGAGTGTTTAGTGGACACATCTATCAGATTATTTATGTCCTCAGTCAATTTAACTTGAGCAGTGGCCATGTGCGTAGGCAAGAACGATAGATAGATTTGGGAATAGTCCGCATAAAAATGTGACTCTGAATATTTCAAAACTGTCGAAAGATTAGAAGTGTAGATACAAAACAGTAGGAGCCCTAAGATAGAACCCTGTGGCACTCCTGACTTCAAGCCTCGCAGTTCACATCTCCGATCATCCAATTTAACTGTCTGACACATAACTATCAATCATGCTCATAGCAAAATCATTGAACCCCAACCCAACCCTATAAAGGATAAGATAGCTGATAACATCCTATGATTGACAGTATCAAAAGCCCTACTGCAGTCTAGCAGAACTAATCCAGTAAGCCTATTTTGATCCGCCACGAACAATATGTCATCAACTATATGCATTAATGCTGTATCATAACTGTAGTTAGCACGAAATCCAGACTATGTCTTAGCCAAATATTAAGTTTATTGACAAATAAATACACCACCGCTACAATATGCTCCGAGACAGACACAAAAGCAAACAATTCATTAAAGGTAAACTTTTTCGTAGTAGTATAAGCCTGAATTAAGTCTGGATTAGCGATCATTGAGTCTTCAGCAGCTTGCAAAAAATTATCATTAATGCCTTCAACGTCATTCAAATGTTGTGGAATGCTCTTTCCATTTAGTAACATTCAGATGCCTTAGTGATTTCCAGAGATAATTTGAAAGTAATAAATTTTTTACTTTTACTGGTTAAAAATTATTTATTCATTAGAAGCTGACATGTTTCGATCTATTCGATCATCTTCAAAGCTCTACAACAAGCCGTACAATTTCAAATTAGTATCAAAAAATCAAAAATTTTAAAAATAATCATTAAAAAATAATCATCAAAAAACATGTTGTTAGACAACAAAGAAAATTGAAAAAGTTATACAAATAAGTGTTGAAAAATATAAAATTTATAATTATTATTATTATTTAAGTATTTTAAAGTATTTTAAGAATAACATCATGGGGTGTTCCGAAAGAATGTCACACATGTCTGATCAGAAATGAAAAGCAAAAGATATTTAGTCACTGGTTACAATGGATCCAACAAATAATTTCTTTCAATTCAATTTCCAGAGATCACTGGAACTTTTATTTTTAAAAGATGATTCATACTACGCCTCTTGCTCGGTCTTTATTGCGCGTGCAACATGTCTTCTAAAAGATTTATATTCATTACGTGCTAGTTCAGTTTTAGACTTTTTGTATTTGCTGTAAAGACCATCTCTAAGCCTAATCATGTCTCTAAGCAGGGGAGTCAGCCAGAGGGTAGATTTTTTACTAAGAATTACCGGTCTTAAAGGTGCATGAGCATCGAATAATGCTAAAATTAAATGATTAAAGTACTGTAATTTCACATCAACATCATCAATTCCATACACCAGGTCAAATTTAAGTTAAATGTAGCAAAATCTCTGTTCCCCTATCCGGAACACTAAGGCAAAAATATATTAATTCATGAGCAGTAAGGTTATGAAGAGACTTAAGTGATAAAACAGAAACATTAACACAAGATGTAACCACAACATCAATGAGCATCTCAGTAGCAGGTGTAACACGAGTTGGTTCATTAACAAACTGCTGCAAACCATAATCTTCAAGTATCTCCAAAAAACCAACGGCGTGACCATGACTGGGATTCATTAATCAATATTAATATCTCCAGCACATATCAACTCATCACACTGCGGTATGAGCAAGGATAAAGTTATTTCAGATACAGCGGTATTTGTTTAATGATGTATCCTCGAAATGAAATTAAACAAGCAAAATTTGTTAATTAANGCCACACAAGATCCATCGGCCTGTGTGAGATATGGCACCTTCGTCGAAGCCCGAAAATCATTCGGGACATGAATTCTGAACACGCTGAATCCTTTATGATGTTTTTGAATTCAGACAACTATGACATACTGCATCACAAAAGCTAAAATGGCTCAGTACTAAGGAATCGCAAAGCATAACCTTTGTGCTGCGATTTAAAATATTCCTCATGCTATGAGCTTCAAAGCAGCAAATGAAATTTTTGTTTTGTGCAGGATGTGCTTTTCGAACCTAAGATTCGAGTCGAGCTGTAATCCTAAATTTCTAGCACACTCCCTAACATCAATATTGATTTTAAAATTTTCTGCAAGAGAGTTTCGTTCACTCCACCTGCCAAAGAGCATAACCACTGATTTATTTGAATTTACCCATAACGAGTGTTTAGTGGATACATCTATCAGATTATTTATGTCCTCACTCAATTTAACTTGAGTAGTGGCCATGTCCGTAGGCAAGAACGATAGATAGATTTGGGAATCGTCCTCATAAAAATGTGACTCTGAATATTTCAAAACTGTGTAAATACAAAACAGTAGAGGCCCCAAGATAGAACCTTGTGGCACTCCTGACTTTAAGCCTCGCAGTTCAGATCTCCGATCATTCAATTTAACCACTTGTTGTCTGTCTGACACATAACTATCAATCATGCTCATAGCAGAATCATTGAACCCCAACCCAACCCAACCCAACCCTATAAAGGATAAGATAGCTGATAACATCCTATGATTGACAGTATCAAAGGCCCTACTGCAGTCTAGCAGTACTAATCCAGTAAGCCTATTTTGATCCGCCACGAACAATATGTCATCAACTATATGCGTTAATGCTGTATCAGAACTGTAATTAGCACGAAATCCAGACTATGTCCTAGCCAAATATTAAGTTTATTGACAAATAAATACACCACCGCTACAATATGCTCCGAGAAAAGCAAACAATTCATTAAAGGTAGACTTTTTCGTACTAATATAAACCTGAACTAAGTCTGGATCAGGCATCATTGAGTTTTCAGCAGCTTGCAAAAAATTATCATTAATGCCTTCAACGTCATTCAAATGTTGTGGAATGCTCTTTTGATTTAGTAACATTCAGATGCCTTAGTGATTTCCAGAGATCCCTGGAACTTTTATTTTTAAAAGATGATTCATAGTACGCCTTTTGCTCGGTCTTTATTGCGCGTGCAACATGTTTTCTAAAAGATTTATATTCATTTAACACGTTTTAGACTTTTTGTATTTGTTGTAAAGACCATCTCTAAGCCTAATCATGTCTCTAAGCAGGAGAGTAAGAGGGCAGATTTTTTACTAAACCTTATCGTTTTTACTGGTTAAAGTACCGTAATTTCACATCAACCTCATCAATTTCATACACTAGGTCAAACGGCTGCGATTGAAGATCTAACGTGAAAAAATTTAAGTTAAATGTAGCAAAATCTCTGTTCCCTCATCCGGAACACTAAGGCAAAAATATATCAATTCATGATCACTAAGGTTATGAAGAGACTTAAGTGATAAAACAGAAACATTAACACAAGATGTACCCACAACACCAATGTGAATAACAAGCTGCTGCAAACCATAATCTTCAAGTATCTCCAAAAAACCAACGGAGTGGCCATGACTGGGATTCATCAAATCAATATTAATATCTCCAGCACATATCAACTCATCACACTGTGGTATGAGCAAGGATAAAGTTATTTCAGATACAGCGGTATTTGTTTAATGTTGTATCCTCGAAATGAAATTAAACAAGCAAAATTTGTTAATTAAGATTAAAAAGTAATAATAAAAATCATTAAAGTTGTACCAACAATACTAAGAAATTAACCGATTCTGTTAAAAAGCAATTATTTTTTATGAAACTCGGTCTTTCGGAATTACCACAATTCCCAACCATCCTTCCAAGACGTTCGTTTTTGTAATCTTGATAATGTGTCTGCGGCATGTAAGTGTTTAGAAGATTGGAGTGGCTTAAGTGATTCTAAAAAAGAAGACAACGGAGAAATATATGTTTAATAAAAAAACCTTCCACGCTTTCCACTATTTTTGTTCGTCAATTAACGTGTTGTGATGAATCATTTACACTTCATATATTTTTAGTGGCAAATTTGCATAATAATATTATTCTTAATTACAACATTCGTAAATAGTGTATAAAAATGTACTTTAAGGGAAATAAACATCAAATAATAGTGGTCCCATTTCTTTCTCTCTACATTTTCATTCTTTTTTGTATAAATCTCATTTAAATAGGTAATCTCCATCTCCCGCGAGAAAAATTTTTTTTCTCTGCTAAGGACAACCTCATTTCCCCTCGTATAATGGATGGAGAGACAAGCCCGGAAGTCCCATCACAAGAAAACAGTGCGGACCGTGTCCATTAGGCCTCCGGGAGCCCCATCGCAGCCAAGATTAATGTGTCCATGCAAAAACCTACCGTTCGTGGAACAGTTCTTGTAAAGAGAAATTCAAACCATATGAAAATGTAATTGCGCCGTGTTTCGGATCAACCCAACTCGAAACTCTGCGTTACACGCTCACATTCGGTTAGTACGTAATTACTGTGGTGCCCTCAGTCTTCTCCATGCATGTTAAATACCTTCACAACCAAACTAACACAGTAATTGGATACTATAACAAAAAGTATTTATAAAAATCTGAAATTCTCACATATTAAGAAAAAAACAATTTAAATTGTGTTCATTAAGGATTTTCGTCCAAACCAAAACCATTAGCATTTCAAATAAAAGAAACTGAGAACCTTTGCTACAGGTGCTTCAAAGGCCGTTGGTGCGCTTTGATCTTAGCCTTCCGCCTGTTAGGGACCAATTTACCGTAAGGCGGAGTAAATTCGGCGTAACGAAGGCAATGAACGCCGTTCGACGGATATGGATTCGTCAACGAATTAGTCACTTTGGAAAGTCGTTTGAAAAACTGTTGGGGGAAGTAAGAAAATATCGAATTTCCTGGAAGTAGGGCACCTGCTTCGCGTGCAAATTAAGCACGTTCAAATATTTGTCTATTTACGTTCGTCGCGATAAGATCTTATGTTACGTATAACTCAGGCACATATGCAACATCAGCATCAGTACCAACTAAACGTTGGCTGTTTATGCTTTACTGACGATTTATTACTCTTGGGCAACTGCACCCGATTTTCTCTTAATTACCTTAGAAACTGCGAGGTAGTTTCTTGTTTCTTGCCAACAAAGATAGGTAAAATCTTAATTAAGTTTCAACAATTTAACTTTTAATAGATAAACTTTACTATATAAACGATGTTGCCATAATATTAATAATTTTATGGTGCTGTTACAAAGAATAAAAAAGGTAGCCGTGTGGGTTGAATAAAAGTGGGTAGTAAATATTGACAATACCATTCGAAACTGTTTCCCTCTTGTCCAGCAATTAATTAAAGTTCTCGCATCGAAACCAGTGTACAAAGAGAATATAAAACGAACCGATCCGTTTCGGCACGTTCTCTTTAGCTTACTTTTTCGTAACAAAACCAAAAAAAAAGCAACGTGACGATTAATCTCTTTTTTAAAAGTAGGTCATTTCAAAGCTTCCGAACTTTTGTCGAAACTTTATCCGCCTATTTACCCGGATGAATCGCCGATAAAATTATTTACGACGATTTTACACCGAGAGAAATACTTGCGGAATACCTAAACCATCGACCTCCCTATGTTTCGAACAATAAGCGCCCGTTTTTGTCCCTTATTGATGCCAGACCCTTTTGTCCCAAACCAACCCAGGACATTCCTCCAATAGCACAAACGTCTGGCAAAGTTGATGGGATAAAGCTAACGTCATGGCTATCGAAGTGGGTGGGTTTGAAATGTGCTGACTCATCCTTCCTGTGTTGTATAGTAAAATATCTCACTGTTATAATCGATTTTCAATTTTGTAGGAAATAACACACTTAATTTAGAACTTTAGAACTGACCTATGCGAAGTTAGCCCCCAATTTTT
>NW_019281292.1:2391-40727 GCF_000648695.1 Onthophagus taurus | reverse complement strand
TTCGCAGTTAGAGCGATCTGTAACTGAAACTGCGTGGCGCCTTATAAATTCAAACCCACCCCATCTTCACTGGGAAGCCGAGGTGTTGCAGATCTGTATTTTTTTAAAAGGGGTTCGATTGTGTTGTTGTCGTTTTGTTGAAAAGCCGCCACAGGATTAGTATGTTGGCCTCTGGTTTCTTCCTCAATTGTCCTGGCTTCATCCCTTGTTTTGTTTAACATTCTAAATACCACCTCTCGTATTCTAATTAATTGTTCTTGTGATATTTCTTCAACATTTCCGTAGTCTGCGTCTGCTTGTTGTGGAACTGGTCTTCTTCTCTTATTTCTTTTTGTATTTTGGTTTTGCCGATTTACCAACATTTTATACCTGTCTTTACAATTTTGTGCAGTATAATAACCGATTTTTTTCTCCATCCCTTCAACTATATCCTTTATATAATGTTCACGACCAGTGATGTGCCGAGTAGAGAATGACACATAGACTATGTGTAGATTTTGTGTAAAAGACACTTATTGTTTACGGCAACAATGTTTACGGTATACGTAGACAATGATATAATGTAGACAATCACACATAAAATGAAACTAACACTAGAACTAATACTAGAAACTTCATGGTATAGGCGTACGTTTTTTAAAAAAGCGTTTGGTGTTTTGGATGCCATGTATCTTCTTCAAAAACAAGTTTGTTTGAAATTGAGTTATTTGTGAGTTATTAGTACATGTTATTAGTACATTTATATATATTTATTATTCCTATTTATTTTCAAAATTGTTAATTATTAGTTAGTATAATTACGAAGGCTTTCACTTTATTAGTTAGCTACTTATTATTTTACAATGCATTTATTGTTATTATAGAAATTTGTATATCTTTTATAAAATTGGGAATAAGGAAATATTGAAAGAGTCGTTGTCGTTGCACGATAAGAAACGACTTTTATTTACTTTATAAAATAAGCTGTATTATTATAAAAAATATGATAATAAATAAAAGAATAAATATAGAATTTTCTATATTAATTTCTATTCGTCGTCTTCATTACATTCATTACAAGTTTCGAGGTCATCATCTAACTTGAATGTATAATATATATGCATGAGCTTCTTCGATCTTTCAAATGTCAAACGATTTCTCTTTGATGTGTGTATGCCACCCCAAATAGAAATTATTCTCTCCAGTTGGGCGGATGAAACAGGTATCTTTAAAAGTTGTTTTGCCAATTTTGCCAACTGAGGGTGATTTATTTCACTAGTGCCCCAATACACCAATGGATTATTCACCTCTTTCTCAAATAGTATCAGAAATATACCAGTCTATTATTAAAACTGTCTAAACTTTCTAAACCATCAGCATTTAAAGGCTTAAGCAAAAATTTGTAAACTCGGTTTTTGTTATTTTGTGACAATTTCGCATTATCATATTTTGGATGCAGATAATAAGCGCTTAATGAAAAGTCATTAAACACCATTTCTATTCTTCTGTCAATTTCCGAGGACAGCTTTGTTTTGTGTGGTTCAGGAATATTTAAACATAGCCAATCATTAACAGCATCTGCTATGGAAGAAGAAGCTTTTTGACAATTGTTGATTAGGTTACATATCGGATCAAACACCGTAATATATTCCTTAAGCTGTTCTATAAAGTTGTCGTCATATAGCAAATTTGTTGTTTTTAGTTTTCTATTACCATTATCACACTCAGCAGCAATAATTTTCATATATTGATGATTTTTTATTAAACAGTTGTAGGCATCACGGTACGAGCATCTTGTTTCACGTGGTAACTTCATACGACATCCCCCTTTTTGTAAAATTTTGTGTTCATAATCGGTCTGTTTATATTCCTTTAAAATACTAACGACTTGTTCATAATCGGTCTGTTTATATTCCTTTAAAATATTAACGACTTTATCAGTAAGTGTTTTGAGTTGGAGTTGTCCTGGACAACTCCAACTCGTCTTCGTTTTCAATTTTGTTCATTTCACGTTTGAAATGTAAATTTTATATTTCTGTACTTTTATCTGGTCATTTATTATTGGTTTTATTTATCTGACTAGTTTCGGTTTAATAAATAATCTTCAGATATAAACTACAAGAGATGAAATATGCAATAATAGTAAAAAATCTTGAACAATTAAGAAATTTAAATCTTATGAATTTAAATTGTTAAATGTAAAAAATGCAGAAAATTCCTTATGACTAGTACTTACAGTCAAAATTGTAAGAAAATAACATTGTATTTAAATTCAACTTCATAATTAATTTTTATTAAGACAATATTAAAACCAATATATACGTTAATTAAATTGTATTAAAAATTTTGAAATTTTATATGTGCTTGAATCTATGGATGCTATAATGGGTCTAATTGGAAAGTTAACTTTATGTAATTTAATTAAAGAATATAACAAACGTGTGTTTGGGTTCATAGGTAAAATTTTAAACATAGCTATGTTTTGTTCTTTGAGGAATTCTTCAGAATTTTTAATTAATTTCTTCACTTTAGTACGAAAAGAGTTGATAGGGTTCTTTTTAATTTCGGTAAAATTATTTTCATTGAAAAAGTCTAAAGTTTTTGAAATGTATACTGGTTTATCTAGAATCACTAAGCCCGCATTCTTGTCTGCATTAGTATCTTACGTAATGATTTAAGTTCTTCCCAACCAGAATTATAGTTATTGTTGTTGTTTCTTTCTGTCCTCTTCAAAAGCTCGATGAGATCATTCCTCAAACCGTCTTCTCCCGCCACTTTATTGGCAGCAGATTCTAGGTTTATAGCCAGATCGGGTAAGTTGTGGTGTTTAGGAGGTATTGTATATTTATGACCTTTGTTGAGCAGTTTCCATTCTTCTGTGGTGAATTGAGTATTGGATAGATTGGTAATACGGGGATGAAATTTGTGTTGGCTATGAACGAAGTTATCTTGATTGTTATTTTGTTTAGCTCTTCTTGAATTGTTAAGTTTGTTGAGTTTCCTTCTCCACGTCGCGTTAAGTTCCAACCTCTTAAATGACTTAGCTTGTGTAATTAATTCTCGTAACTCCAGAAAATGCAATCGTGTAGTTAAAATGTTATAAAAATAATTAATTTTTTCTATTGATGAAGTCTAATTTTCGATGGTATTTCGTACCATTCGTACAATTTCAACATTCTGTCTAACACTTAGTAATTCCATAATTACACCACTAAATAGCACATTTTTTATAAAATTTTTATAAGGACAAAACTGACAGATTCAATTATTTTTCTTATTTCCATGGTTTACTAGATAACTATTTTTTTATTTCCATGGTTACAAATGTAAATAGTTTTTGTATTATTGGCTGTATTTTATTTTCATTTTTGTCATAGTTTACTAGATCAGATCAAATAAATTCATAAAAAATTATATTTTTCAATTATTTGTAACGGTGTTAGTTTGTAACCATTTTTGATGAAATTTGGTATATGCCCATTTCAAAAAGTGCTCAAAAAAATGTCCTAATATGATTTCTTCATTTTTAGCACCTAAAAAGTATAGTAGTAAAAAAAATACCTAAATAGTAGGCATAAATAATACCTAAAAATATAATAATATACAATAATATATATAATATATAATAAATAGTACCTAAAAAAATAGTAGGCCTTGGTTTTTTAAAAAAATATGACTCTTTGTCCTAAGGTACAGTTTCTTATGCTCTACAATTCAAAAAAAAAATTATCGAAATCGGATAATAAGTACAAATTTTACGAGGCCGCTTTCGAATGGGTCACACTGCATATACGCAAAATTATTCAATATTCCTTAACTTTTTAGTTTTGCAATTCTAGTATTTGTACGTAATGAGGATTGACTTGTTTCGGGTAATTCGATATCTTCAGGGTTATCATCAGTTACTTCGCTATGTTGTTTATCTGTTATAAATGACAATATGGGTTTTTCTTTAGGATTTCTATACTTGGATTTGATGGGTTTGTAAATTTTATATAGAACATACAGTCCTATAAAAATAAATAAAATATAAATTAAATTAAATAAATTATTAATTTATTAATTTTATTTATTATTAATTAATTTATTTTATTTTTATTAATTTTTTTTTATTATTAATTAATTTTCATTAATTTTTTTATTATTCTTTATATAAATTTTAACGTAGTCATTAAGAAAAATGATTCGACATCGTCAATTTTATCTAATGTTTGGAAAAGCTGGTGGTTTACGATATCTAGACTTTCTATATCTAAATTAAAAGCCAGTTATATACGATGATAAATGTTTTATTTTATTAAAACAGGGTAATTCGGTGCAACAAAGGTAATGGCACCGAATTGGCACCGAATGGCACCATTTTTACGATGAACATCGAATCACAAATTTTGAAATAAGAAAAAGTTGAAAAGTTTTGATGTTGTTTGAATAATTTAGAGGTGAAATCTTTACTTTGATCGGCAAAAATTTCTGGAATACCGAATTTGCAAATGAAATTTAGCACAGAAAGGTTAGCAATTGTGATAGCGGAGCTTTATTAGTTATATTTATTAGTTATATATTATTAGTTATATAAAGCTAACACAGCTTTAACACTAGAAATACCAAAAGTTGTTATATACCTATTTCTACCAACCCGGTCATTTTGACCGGTTTGATATTTAGTTGACAAAATATAAAAATTTAAAGAAAAGTTTGAAATATAAAAAAATAAATTTCATTATAATATTGCAGGTACATGATATATACATCTCTTTACATAAAAAGTAGTAATATTGTTTGTTTTTTATTTAGGTTGAGTTATTATTTAGATCACTACAATTTTTACATACAGAATTTTTTTTTAATGTACATTACCATAAACATGTTTTTTACAACCAGCACATATATTCATAGTTTTCTTTATGACTTTTATTATGACTTTTTTAGCAATTGTATGAAAAGATGTTGTGTGACAAATAGTGTCGTGAGCAATTGCAAAAATTAACGTCGCTTATCGTTTTTTTTTACTGGCTTATTTCATTATATATGATAAATGCAGCTAATGCAGTAATATCTACCATAGTGTACAATATTGCAAGTGGCCAGCGATTTGTTGATCCTTTGCAATAATATGTGCTATGCATCTGATCCATTGTATCCACGCCGGATTTATTAGCATTGTAATCCAGAATAACCATGGACTTCCTTTTTTCAGTTGTGTGTACATCGCAAGTATGGTGCATTGTAGACAGCAAAATTACCGCTTTATTTTTCTTCGGAACATATGAGCACTGTGATACATCGCTTTCGTAGAAGCCAAACAATGAGCTGCAAACTGGAAGCGCAAGACTTTTCAGGAACTCACGTGGAACAAATGTTTTATTTGAGCGTACTGTTCCAATAAATGAAGTTTTCTGCCTCATCTGCCTTATCCTCATCTACATGTGGATAACCCTACTACTTACAATTACAATGAACACGTGGGTTCGTTTGTTTTTAAAAAGTTTATTTAACCCTTAATAACCTGAATTATGTTTTTTTTAAATTTTTTAATTTTTTTTGTATAATACTATTATTTTATTGTTATATAAGGACATTTTAAATATATATTATCAAAAACTAATAAAAGTTACGAGATAATCCGCGTTATAATACGAGATAACGCTAAGAAGTTACACTGCTATTAGGATGTCAATTATTAAGAAGGTTAGAGCTCAGCTTCTCCAATAATTCCAAAATATAAACAAAAATAAAAAATGACAAAACAAAGAAAATTCCATTTCAACCATTTTTTATTGATACACATTTTATTGTGATTTATGAAACTCTTCAAAACAATCTATACAGATACCAATTTTACATTTTTTACACATAGTTCTCATTATGGATTTGCAGTTTCCACCAGCACATCGCCATTTTCTGTTGTCCGGTATTTTTGCTACAAAATGATCTCTCCCATCTGATCTTACTGCTTCGGATACCCTTTGCATGATGGAACTTTTCGAGGAGGAAGGTCTCCCTGCACCTTTTGCTGCTTTTCCATATTGGCCGAGATAAGTCAGTACAATTTCTCTTCGAAATTGAAGTTGTGGAATTTCAGTACTTCCAAATTTTCGTTGCAGCGTCCATGCATTATGTATACAGATATCTATTAGCCACGTTAAAAGGGGCCAATACCATTTTTTATTACGTATGTTTATACGATATTTGGCAACATTTTCGTCCATTCTATCTGTTCCACCCATGTATTTATTATATTCTCCCAATACATAAGGTCGTGACACTTGGACAGTTTTTTTATGTACTCGAGAGTATCGTTTGACAGTGGAAAGTGGCTCAACGCCATGGCAATTCGAAGCAATTGAGACAATAGAATTGTCTGCCCATTTTACAACAATTACTGCATCTTCTTTGCAAATTGCACTCTGATAAACTCCTCTATCATTTTTTTTGAATTCTTTATTTGAAGGTAGAATATTATTTTTAGGAATTCTATTCTCTCGTATTGTTCCCGTTGCGTGGTATCCTCTTTCTTTCAAATAACGTAATAAATTCAGGCTGGTGAATAAATTATCAAAATATAAATGATAGGGCAATAACTGCTTGTCCTTGGGTAAAGAATCCAGCATCGTGAGTAACGGAGCAGCAGCTTTCCCAAAGCATTTTTCGTATCTTTCGTTCGAAGATATGCTTTTTCCTTGATAAATTTCGAAGTCCACAAGATATCCATCTACAGTGTTCAAACACCATACTTTGTAACCAAACCTAATCGGTTTTCCATGAATGTATTGCTTGCATCCATGTTTGCCGAAATATTTCACCATACATTCATCAAATGACAAATTTTTTTCAGGAATATAGTGTTTGTGAATGTTTTTTTTTACCATATTCACCAAGGGTCGCAATTTCCACATTTTATCGTTTAAATTTGGATTGGAGTTATCACAGCAATGAAAAAATCGTAAAATTTGTTCAAATCGATTTCTTCGCATACTATTTGTTACTAACTCATTGTCCATGTCGTTATTTTTATCCCAATAAAATCTCTTTCCTGGCAATTTATTATATCCGCTGAGAATCAATATTGCCATGAAAACTTTAATTTCTTCTGAAGTTATTGCAGGATTTCCATAATTTATAAATTGCGGGTATTCGTTTGAAGAACTCGTTAAAAAATTAATAATTTCTTCATTGAAAAATAATTCGAAAATATCTGAAGAAGATTTGTTTGTAAAATCATGAACCTGGCTTGGAAAATTATCTTCCACTGTAGTTTCAAATTGCCCTTCGATCCATGTTCTTTTTTTATTTTCCTCCCAAACAAATTCTTCTTCTATTCGATGTGTTCTTACAACCTCTGCTTCTGATAATAATTGTCTCGCATTCAAATTATCAGCTTCACACTCAACTTCATCTCCAGAATCTTCATCCGTAAGAACAGTTGCCTCAGGTGGAGATACAAACACTGCCCTTATTGGGTTGTCGTCGTTTTCATTTCTTTCCTCAACTTCAAAAATCATATCTAATGCTTCTTTGACAGTAAATCCATCCACAAATCGAATGCCCAGGCTTCTAAAATAAAAATGTTTTACAATATAACATTGAACGGGCATCATAAATGACCCAAAATGTAAATAACATGTAACAATCGTGAAAGTATTTTATTCGTTCGTTTTACTCAAAATAGCATTGGGATAACTTAGCGTTGCCATTTGGCAACACAGAAATTTTGTCATGTTTTCTCAAAAAGTAGTGTGAAGAGAGTAAAACAAATAACGTTAATTTATAGTATGGAGTGTGTAGAATATAATACATAAGAATCAAATATTTATATTATTGCGAAATATAAAAAATAGTTACTTACCTCGCGTAATCATCCATATCGTCGTCAATCATAAAAACCACTATAATGAATTAACTATTATTTCTAACAAAACATACTTAGAACCGCTCTAACTGCTTGTTATGGCGCGACTGAGGTTTCTGCACATGCATAAACGCTTCCCGACACGATTTGCTTGCACAAACAAGTTCAAACTTGCAAATAATAAGTCAGCGCGCCGTGATGCCATATGGCAACACTAGGTTAAAAAGGGTTAAGCACAAAATTATTAAAACAACATTAAACGAATTAAAACGAATGAATAAATGAATATTAAAATAGTTAACACTTTAATTATTACTTATAATTAATTACAATTAAACTTTTCTTTAGATTATAACAAAGAGTTTGATTTGTAATAATCTTCGCGACGCGAATTGCACAGATGCTAGATGACAATTAAAATTACATTGTGCATTCGCGGTGTTTTATATCTTTTCTTCTCGTTGATAGCGATTTCCAGGAATTCCTCCGGGATCCTGTGTCTCTAACCGTGTAACTCCTCCCTCCTTAGCGTGAAGACCGCAGCCAGGGGTGGCGAGGTCTGTCTTCTGACTTCTCTGCTAATGATTCTTCCTTTTCTCCCTTGGATCTTCTTTTTCTTAGGTAGATTAGGTAACTTACAACCCCTATAACAACTAAGCAAACAAAGATTATTGGAGTGGCGATGGTGGCGGAGTAATGCACGACGCGTAATCCTTTCAGTTGCTCTTGCATCTCATGGAGTTGCTCCTTGGAGTTGTTCAGTTGGGTCCACTGGATTTCATCCAGTTTAATGTCTTCCATTTTCCAGTACGGCAGTTCTTCTTCCGTTTTGGATAGATTAATGTGGTTTAATTGAATGGTTCGATCAGGAGTATTAGTAACGTGTGCCTCCATGCGTTCATGTTTCCATTGGACGAAACATCCATTAACTATTTGAATCAAATAGTTTCCTTGTATTGTCCTGTCTTCCTTCTTTTCTTCACATTGAATTATTATATGTTCGGATGTGGTGGCCCTGAATAACCATTCATTATTGGTGACCATTGTTAGTGTCGGCATGGGATTTCTTAGATCATATTGATGTCGCAATAGACGATATTGGCAAGGTGTTCCTATAGTGATATCTCTGCTGGCTGTTTCACAGAGATAGCGTTCTTCTTTTATGTTCAAGCATTCCGTAGATTCAGGTTGACATAGGTTGTTTATTGCGAAGGTTACGAGTGTGTTATTGATAACTTGAGGGACTGGGAAAAATTTATCGTATATATTGATACGATTCGGATTACCATATAGGAATATCCAGTAGGAAATAAAGTTTGGTGCCTTTGCGATACACTTTAACCTTAATTGCTTTTTCCAGTGCATAGATATTTTCGTTTGTTATTGGAAGAGGTAACTTATATGGTTTGCTCCTTTCTTGTATCATATGTAACTCCTTGAGCAGAGTTTCTGATTGCATTATGGTTGGGTGATAGATTTCTATTTTAGCAAAGGTCTTCGCAGTGAGTAGTTGTTCTATTAGAATATTGATTGTATTGATTCCCATAGTTAATGTCCAAATCATGGCGTAAAGGTTTGCACTTCGATTTGCCTCAAGAGCGAATATTGTAATGTTCTGGATAGCTTGGCCTAGTTGTAATATTCGTGATTTAAGAATCAGTTGATTGTTCTTTATTGTTTCAGTGTTTTGCCGAAATTCTTCCATTGCTCTAATCGATATTTGATGTTGGTTAACCTTGATGACTTCTTCTTGATTTCTAGATAATTTTTCAATGGCTTGGTCGTACCTAATAGCGTCTTCACTATCCAAATTTCCTGATATCGCCTTGATGATGGATCCTACGAAGTTTAAGGCCCCTCGTTTGTTCCTGATTTGCGGAAGTAATTGCCTTAAGCCAACATTCATGAAATTCTTATTGGTCTCCATTACTGACAACATTCCTTGAAGCTCTTGGTGATTATGGTGAGCTTCTTTACTGGTGTTTATCATCAATGTCAGCTATTCACATCGATTATTCATATTTTCCGCTTCCAGCAAGATTGGTTGAATCTTGTATTGAATTGCTAGTGTCCATATCGCCTGTTTATTTTCCACCCTTCCGAGATAAAGCGGGAAAAGTGGTCCGTCGATGGGTGTGATTTTCACTTTTCCGTAAGCGTCTCCGAGGACGGTCCATCTGGAACAAGACCATGTTTTAACCATCTCTTGGTATGTTCTTCCATCATAAAATAGTTCCATAGGATTTCTTATTCCCGTATGCCCCAGTGAAACTTCGATAGGGGTTAGGCTGGTTGCAGAGGAAATGCTGTTATTGTATGCAATTATTGCGGAACGCATTCTTCTTTCCTTTGTTATGTCGGGTTCGTCTTCTAGGCACCTTAAGTGCTCCAGCAATGTGGAATGGAACCTCTCCACATTTGCTTGAGATTCAGGGTTTTTAGCTGTTCCGAAATGGAGTTTAATTTTATGCAAATTAGCGATTTCCTTGATATGTTCGTTGTTAAATTCCGTTCCTCTATCACAGCGGATTTCCTCTGGAATTCCATAATAAGGAAAGTAAGTCAATAAAGCGTCTAGGACATCTGTTGGGTCTTTCGAATTTCCGAGCACACTTCTTTCCACGCAATATTCGTAGCATCCCTATCTTTAAAAATATCTAAAGTTTTGTCCCATAATACTGGTTTCGCTTCAATTGCCGAAATTAGAAGATCGTTATCAATAACTACTTCAGCCATGTTGCGATTTTTCAATTCATTTAAAAACCTAACGTCAACACAACAGTTAACGCGGTAAAAATTCGCTCAATGTGAAAGTGGTGATATATTCATATGCGCCACTGTCAATACAAGGGCGGCAAAACTGCCGCCAGCGCCAGTGGCAGTCGACGGCTGCACAGCTGTCGTCGGCGGCAAATCTTCCGCGCGATACTTTTACCGCCCAATGTGTAAACTCCCATTTGTTTCTTCGCGCCACTAGCAGAACGACGGCGACGGCAAATTTACCGCCGCGGTAAAAATCGCTCAATGTGTAACCGGCCTTACGGCGTTCTTTTTCACGAAATCTGCAATTCTTGGCAACGTGATTGTGTAATCCGCATATGTAACATGACGTACGGTTTTATAATGAAAAGACATTTGCAGATGAATTTTTCCCCCACAAAAGATCGCTTAATTCTTGTTGTTTGGCGTATTCTTCGGCTATTTGTAGCGTTAAATTTGGAATTCTCATTAATAACGGTCCTAGAGTTTTTATCAACTCTTTTCTAAGTCCTAATCTAAACTAATTTAACACGAGGTGTTTACATTTTCTTTTCAAACCTAGCTTTTCTCGCTCTAATGCTGTAGATAAATCCTCTTGTAGTCATTCACTTAAAATTTTTTTTAAACGAATGACGTAGCTTGAGACCGATTCATCGAATCTTTGGAAACATTTTCCCAGACGCCGGAACGTTTCTCCAGGGATTTTTGAAGGTGAGAATTTTTCGATAAACTTCTTTCTGAAGTCTTTATACGGTACGCATTCAAATCTGGATCCCACTTGAAGGAATCTAAATGCATCACCTGCTAATCTGTACTTTATTAACTTTACAGTGGTCGCTTCGTCCCAATCATCCAGTGCCGATCGTTGTTCAATTTTAGCAAAGTATTGCTTTGGATTTGATGTACCGTTGTAACTCTCTAGAGTATTAGCTAACACACCAAGGGAAATAAAAGGTTGTACACTTTGTGGACTTGCTGGTAATTCTGGATCAACCATTTTTGCGATTTATATATCCCGTACAATTTAAAACAACAATAGTAAGGTGATAAAGTTGTATGAATAGATTAGTAAATTTACTGTCCTTTGCAACAAAAAACCAATGGAGATTTGATAATAAATAATAGAATTAATTTAGTACGGCTGCCACCAATGTAACACCCAGGCGATTTAAGGTAGCGTGAACTCCGCTAGATTCTTTGACATCTAGTTTTTCAGTTTTATGAGAGGTTAAAACGTAAAAAAAGGAATTGATTTAAAACTCATAAAATATATAAAACAGCTTAATCTATTAAGTTAATTAAAACAATACAGTTGAAAACTTTTACGGGAACAGTACTAAATTCAGTTTACTTAAGTAGACTTAAATATCACAACCTTCTTACAAAGAGAGCAAGGGGGTTTGGAATGAGAGAGGTGGGACTTACTTTAACCAAAGTATTGAAATGACTTATCAGCTTGTACTGGACTTCTTCTCTAAACTCGCGGCCCAAAACAGATNTTGTAGTGCTAGGGACTTATGGGTGGTCACGGTCAACATGTCGATATTAAAATCCCCAAGAATCACCACCCTGTCCACCGTAGGCAATATAATCGAAAGCTTATAATCGATTGCTTATACCATTGTTGATGCCGAGAGATGTGGTTAGCATGGCTGATGACGTCACAAAACGTGACGTCACAGCGAAACTTTAAAGTCATTTTTCGGTAAGTTTGACACTTTTCCGATATTTTTTTTTATATTCAGCGTATTATTCACGCAATTTCACAACGATTAAAAAAAATCGTCGATTTTTAAGGATATTGACGGTTCTTTAATTATGCCAAAAAAATAAGTTGGTAACTAGATCTGGTCACTTATTAAAAAAAGTAACAGTCTACCTTGTCGGTAGTGGTTTAGTTCCACTACCAACCACTAGGTGGCGCGTTACTTTTTTTTTAAAGTCACCAGATCTAGTTATTTTTCTAATACCAACCTATTTTGTTTTTCACCACAGCCATAGGTTGGTACCCTTCCCTATCTTGGAATTTCCAAATAATAGCCCCAGAATAAAAGGTCTAAAGGGAAAAAAAAGGATAAATTTTAAGTTTAAATTATAAATTTTCGGGAATTAATTTTTTTTTTTAAACAATTTTATAAAATGTGCTATTAAGTTAAGCCTACCTCACATAGTCGAAACCTGTCGCCGATAGGATGAAAATCTCTCGAAAATAATAAAAGATCCGAATAAATCGAAAATCAACGTTTTCCAAAAATACCGTTGAAAATAAATAAGTCTCTAATGATTAATCCCGTAACAACGGATATCGATTTCCAAAATTTCCAAAATGTCCGAAGAACCAAAATTACTTATCAATCGACAATAAATCTTCAAAAGCGACTTTACTGTTCGAGAGTACGACGCAAAAGAGAGCAAATCAAAATTCGAATTTCCGTAAACCCCGAAATTATCGCAAAAAAAAATTCGCCTGCGCACTCATAAACTTTGAAATATTAACTTTAAAAAAAATAACCCAAACCGAAATAATTAATATAAGATAGCATAAAAAAATTGAACTGTATTAAGTTGTAAAATTAATTTAAAGTTTCAAAAAAAAAGTAGTGAGGAAAAATAATATTAAAGAAAGTGTCATCTAAAAATCAGGGTAGAAACTAAGGGAAAGGAAAAAAAAATAAACAGGAATCGAACTCCAACTTCGCCGCTGAAACAAAATAAAACAACAACAAAATACGAAAAAAGAAAAGAAAGAAAACAAAAATGGGACGTAACACGCTCTTGATTTTACGCATGCTAATTGAACCGAACAATTATTATAAGAGTTAGTAGCTTGTAAGTAAACACAAGCTCCGTATGCTTTAATTGATGCATTCGAAAATCCATTTCAAATTCATTCGCATTTTGTAACGAAATATGACGTGGAATTGCAATGAAATTTAATAGAACTAACATGTCACGAAATTTACACCACCGTGTGTAAATTTGATTTGGAAGTGAAGCATCCCAATCTAACCCCGACTGCCATATACTTTGTAGGATAATTTTGGCCGTTATGATAACAGGAGTCAATAACCCTAACGGATCGAAGATTTGGGCTATCGTTAGGCTATCTATAGATCGTTTGGTACCCGTACCATAGATGTGTTTTTGCTAATGTTAAATTTAAAGACATCTTTATGAGGATCCCACATCTGACCTAACTTACGCGTATTTTCTCTACGTCCCATGTCTATTATATCTTCCGCTCTAGTATCTGATACACAACGTAACATTGTTAGAAACCCATTTATGCAGCTTGAAACCGCCCTTATTCAAAGTTAGCGATAGTCCGTCAATAATGTGCGTAACTTCCTCAACTGAATAATAAGAAGATCGTCTACACAGGAAAAAATCGTGTCGTGGAAAAATTTTAGAGTAGTTGGTAAAAAGAATTAGAGTAAAAATTGTAATACCACATGGTAAAAACAACTCTAATGTACACTATATTTAATATTAATATAGAGTTCATATATTATTCACTTAATAGAGTAGTGTTTACAGTTCTCTAAAGGAGAGTTCTTTTTTACTCATGTTAGTGAAGTTATGTAATATATAAAACATTAAATTTTACACAAGACGTGTAAACTGTACTTTTCCTTCAGGTACTTCGTAGGCATCGCACTATTTTGCTCGGGATTACTCGTCGGTACCACGTGATTAACATGTGGTGTGATACAGCTAAAATTTAACGGTCATTTACTAAACGAGTCGGAACTCGACAGCGTCTCGAGACCTGATTTACGCGATATAAAAAGAAAGAACGATTATTTTTATTTTAATTATGTTTGCCAAACATTCGTGTTGTGAAATTAGTGGAACTTCCGGAAGATTTTACGTACGAGTTCCTTGCGAAGATTGGTAAGTATGTACAACTATACATACAGAAAACTTATAGAAGACTCATTAGATGCAGTTTTCATGGTGACTCGGTGGAAACTTTAAAATGGATTAAGTATGGTTATATAAAAAGAATTTAATTTTTTTTAAATTTAAGATATAACAATATATTACAAGTAAAAATAAAAAGAAATATATTTATAATTTTGATTTTTATTACAAACCTAAAACGTTCCTAAAAATATTCTATACTTCCTATTAAAAATTAACACTAATAAGTGAAAGATACACACTATTTAGTGATATTTTGTCACTTAATAGAGTAAAATTAGAGCGAATTTTTAATAATTTACACTGATTAGATTAGAAATGTATCTAATTAGAGTCACGACAACATCTAGTTAGATTACATATAATACACTGTTATAGAGTAACGATTTTACACTATTTAATAAACACCATCTTTCACTATTTAGTGTAAAATTTTAATCTATTCACCTACACTATATAGTGCAAAAAAATAACTCTAAATACATTGGACCGATCTGAACCATGTTTTACAGTTGATTTTTACTCTATATTTTTTCCTGTGTATGTAGAAATGATTCTTAATAACGTTAGCATTCACTGGATCGGAGCTTTCTAAACCTAACTGCTTTAAACAACGAGAGTAGATAAGAAACGCCTTTTCTGGAGCGGAAGTTGCTCCCTGTGCTCCCCATGCTCCTGCACATGCACATGAAGTGACGTCATAGCGCGGGAAATTTGAAACACAAAAATTCATGTGGCGCTAGCTGGTGGTGTGTGGGGAAACTTACAAAGGGTTGGTTGCCTAAAAGTGGCACAATTTTTAAGTTTGTCTGATGAATGATAGATGTGCTATATTTTTAAATTTAAAAATTTAACATCGATTCAACGTATGACCTTTCATTCTAGACATATGATTGTCCATAACCACGAATTTGACATTAATAAAAATTTGACATTGCTACATAAACAAAATATAGGTTTTAAGCTCAATCTATTAGAAATGTCTGAGATTGACAAATGTCGAACCAAAAATGAAGACATCGAATGCCTAAATGACCAAATACACATATCTAGGACTCCACTTTATAAATCTTTGATAAACCCATTTCCTATTCCTTAATTTCCCAAATTGCAGAGGACTTTATGTACGTATACACAATTTCACTCTATTTGGGATCCCCACGGCCAAAAATCCTATTTCCTACCTTTTCCCGCTTTTGAAGTTATTTAAGTTTCGTTTTTATAATTCATTTACAATTTTAACTCATTTTAAAGTAAATTTATTTACACATTTGATATTAACATAGAAGTTGTTTAATTTAAATATTATTTTTGTCATTTGATTCTAACACAGAGGTCGCAATAGAGGTACAACCTGTAAGTTTTCTATCTCTCTTTCTCGTTATCGTTTACGAACAATTTCATGTTACGTTTTAATTTAGAACGATAATAGAATTTAATGATAGTGCACATGTTAAATCCACAAAATTGTGGAAAGTTTAATTTTACAACCCGTTTTTTTAGTTGTTTCATGTTGGCTTTTTAATTGTTGAATGTTTCTTTACATTAATTTTGACACAGTAATTTTTGGTTGTTTTTCAAATAGAATTGGTTATACCCTTTAATTAACACATGCTTAAAACCGTTATAATTTATAAATTAATTCTTTGTTATTATTATGATATGAGCTCTCTTTCAGTTCTTCTATAATCGATGTAATTTCATTGATATGGGAACTGTTTCCTGTTGCATGTGATGCGTACAATAATCCCAAGCGATCTACCAACTCATTAACATCATCCCAGTATTTATACTCAACGATTTTAGAGATCACTTCTAGATGTTGTCCGGATATTAATCCACCTTCTTTACCTATAATCTGAACGCCTGAAGATAAATCCATAATATTTGCGGAGTATAAATGTTTACTGTAGACGAGTTTGTTCAGCGATTTTCGAGTTTTTCTGTCGCGACATTGTTGACTGAACCGCCCTTCCAAGTGGAATATTCCGTCGCTATGGAGACTGAAGTGGGTGGGATATACCGGTCGCTTTTAGTGTGGTGTGAAGGACAGTAGACAGTGGATTGCGTGCGCGTCGCACAGTGGGGTATTTGATATCAAAAGTTGGCCAAAATTCGTTTATAGTCTTATTTTACGTATTTTGATATGATAAACACGAAAAAAATATTAAAAATAATTTTTGAGGCAAGTAATATGAAAATAATTATAATGTACTCATTACTTTTTATTTATAACAACGCTTGCATTAAATTTTACCTGAAGGTAGAATGAGAATACATACACTGTTGGAAATAATTCACGAGCACATCCTATATAATCTGAACGCGTGAAGATAAATCCATACTATTTGCGGAGCACAAAGATTTACTGTAGACGAGTTTATTCAGGGAGTTTCGAGTTGTTCAGTCGCGGCATTGTTGACTGAGCCGCCCTTCCAAGTGCAACATTCCGTCGCTATGGAGACCGAAGTGGATGGAAAATACCGGTCGTTTTTGGTGTGGTGTGAGGGACCACACTGTTATCGTACTCTGTGCGCAATGGATGGACGATCGCGTTACTTAAGCGAGTTTGAGTGAGGAATGTTTGTGGGTATGCACATTGAGGGTGTATCGTTCTGTGAAATTGCGCGTCGTCTCGAGCGGTCGTTATCGGCAGTGCAACGGGCATGGCGAGAATGGTCTGAGGTAGGACATAGGTACCTTCAGCCGCGGCCGGGACGGCCCTGCGCGTCCCCAGCACACGAGGATCGCGCTCTTGTGCTCAGCGCTTTAGCGTCGTGTGTGTCCTCCTCAAGGCAACTTGGAGCTGTTTGGCCACCGGCAGGGGAAGGCGCACTCACTACGCGAACTGTACGGCGGCGTTTGGTAGATAGTGGACTGCGCGTGCGTCGTGCGAAACAGCGGATTCCAGTAACATCCGAGCACCGCAGCATACGTCACGAGTGGGTCAACGCTAGGCATTAGTGGGTTGCCGAGTAGAGGGACATTTTGTTTTCCGACGAATCAAGATTCGAATTGAGCACCGGTGATGCGCGAATTTTAGTTCGTCGGAGACGTGGTGATCGTCTACTCGAGCAGTGCGTGCAAGAATGCCCTATCCACCGACAACCGAGCATTATGGTATGGGGTGCTATTACACATGGTGGACGTACACGTCTGCTGCGTGTATAGCAGACCATGACGGGTCAACGATACGTAGATGAGGTGCTACGGTCCGTTGTGCTTCCCTACGTTCGGCGGCTCCCAGGTCTGCTATACATGCACGACAACGTACGACAGCACATCGGGCGTGTTGTACAGACCTTTGTGGAAGAGCACCGTATACGAATGCTTCCATGGCTAGCTCGGTTTCCGCATCTGAATCCGATCGAACATGTTTGGGAAATGACTGGTCGGAGACTTCTACGTTATCCGGCTTCCTCGGCTAACGTTGAGGAGCTATGGAGGCGAGTTGAGGTGGCATGGTTGGCCATCCCTCTTGCTACAATACAGCGACTTATAGACTCCATGCCACGTCGTGTAGCGATGGTACGCGAAGCTCATGGGGGATATTTTCGCTATTGATCTTTCTCCTCCCAGCAGAGTTATGCCGTTCTCCATGTGAGAGTAAGTTACACTACTTTAGTACTACTTCTATACCAAATTTTATTGCGCTAGACACACGCGTTCAGATTATACAGGGTGTGCTCGTGAATTATTTCCAACAGTGTATAAACAATAACTTGAATACCTGCTTAAAATAAATATGTCTTTCATTATTTTCCAAAATGCAGGTGTGCACGCGGCAAAGTGCCGGGACAGTTATTATGAGGCGTGGTTCAGGTAGTTTAGAGAATAAAAGAAATGAAATTGTTTTACCTGGTTTATTATCACTATTACGGTTACAGAACACGCGGTTTGAAAATATAACGTTTTTCTAAAACACAATGTTCGGCGGTTTCGTTACTAATTGTTGTCCCTCACGCATGCGCATCCTATTCAAAGGTGCGCGGGAGACAAATTGGGGGTGCGCAAGGCACCCACCAAAAAATAAGGCGTATTTTTTAACAATAAATAGCGAGTAAAGTGAAATTATTGAAATTATTAGTTTTTTCATAATAAAATTGAAACAGGTAAGTACAATAAATAACGTAAAATAAGTAAATAAAGCTTCTACAAAGTTAGGTTAGGGACAAGGTGCATATTTTGTTGACTGGGCGCGTAAATTTTCCATTCGGAGTTTTAACGGTTATCACTCGAACGCGACCGTCTTTACCAGGGTGTACTTCTACAACACGTCCAGTAGTCCATTGCAATGGAGGTTTTAATTCGTTACGTATAACAACTAATTCTCCGATTTGAATTGGAGGAGTATCCATTTTTGGCGTTGTTGAAGATTGTATAAATATTCATTTCGCCAGCGTCCCCAGAAATCCTGAACCATTCGCTGCAGTAAATTCCACCGATCCAAACGGTTCAATGGACGATCAATAAGATTTGGACTTGGAATCTGTGCACCAAGAGGACCTAAAAGTAAAAAATGTGCGGGGGTTAATGGTAATAAGTCATTTGGATCACTCGATAAAGGACACAATGGTCTGGAGTTTAAGACAGCGTCGGTCTGGGACAGGACCGTTGACATCTCTTCAAATGTAAGTGTTTGTTCACCAATTATTATCAATGCGGTTGTGCGGTACGGACGTCGTTTTCCGTGCTCTGCATTTCGAAGTTGTTTTTCGTATGTTTTCGGTTCTAATTGAAATAATTTTAATCGCGATATATAGTTTTTAGTACTGTTCGTGATTTGTTCAAGTTTTTTTTTGGAAATTAGTTGCTGACTTCCACAGTGTTATCAATCTTTATTTCCTTAATTTTTGCTGATAGAGGTGTTCATCGTCCTCACGTTCTCTTTTGCTGTGCTTACGTATCGGTACTGGCTTCGCCAACTTGAGTGAGATGGAGTGCGTTCCTTGTAGCGGTAAGATTTTGAGAAAGTATCCCGGACTTCAGTGCGCTGGTGACTGTGGACCGTTCTATCATGCGAAATGCGTTGGCCTGAGCCTGGAGAATCTTCGCGTCTACAAAGCTGAGGACGCGAGTTGGAGATGTCGCTCCTGTTCGATCAGATCGGACCGATCTATTATAATTGCTGATGATCTACCCCCCTCATCTCCCTCGACAATTCCCTCTAATTCCCGTCGATTACAGTCCCTGGGTGGTTCCTCACAGCAAAGTTCCTTACAAAAATCTAGTCAGCATTCCGAAATAGGGTCACTTGAGGGAATGTTTGAAATTCTAAAGGATATTCAGGCTGAGATGAAAGGGTTGTCCAATAAATATGAGGAAGTTCTCCGTGCTGTTACCTTTTACGGTGAGAAGATTTCCGACTTCGAAATGAAAATTATCGATCTGGACAAAAAATTAAGGGAGTTGGATTCTGTGAGGGCTGAAAATATCGCCCTTAAATCTAGCTTGGGGGAGGTTTCAATGCGGCTTAAGCGGTTGGAGCAATATTCCAGGCGCAATAATTGAATTATCTCTGGCGTCCCAGAGGGTGCCTCAGAATCGCTCACTGATGTTATCGGCTTGATTGGGGATGCCGTCGGCTCTCCGGTTTCTTCCAGTGATATTCATGCCGTTCACCGTCTTCCTGCTGGAGGCACTCCGGCCCACTGCTCAATCTAAAGATCGTAAGCCCAAGAACATTGTTGTCAGGTTCTTGTCGAGAATGATTCGTGATCGTTTCTTGGGGGCTGCAAAAATTAAACAACGTGTCGGTTCGGATGGTGCTGATGGTTCAAAAGCGTTGAGGAGTATTGCGGTGGCGAGATTGGGGAGCGGTATTTATGTTAACGAGCATTTAACTTCGGAAAATGCCAAACTTCTTCGCGAGGTGAAATTGGTGGTGGCGGAGAAACAGTACAAATTTGTGTGGTTCAAGGGTGACATTATTCGAGTGCGTAAGTCCGAGCGATCTCATGTTGTGATCATCCGATCACTGCGCGATCTAAATAAACTGTAGTTCCGTTTATTTACGGTGTAGTGCTCGAGACTAGTGTTTTTGCGGATTTTTGTTTTTTCAATGGCCATCACAGTTTATTATCAGAATGTAAATGGTTTGCGGTCAAAGACTGCAACATCACTCATTAACTTCTCTACTCTTGGCCACGATATCATCTGCCTTACCAAAACTTCCCTTAATCCGTCGATTGCTAATGGTGAGTTTTTCTGTTCGAATTATACACTCTTTCGGCGAGATAGATGTTCGACGATGTCACACAAGACGGACGGTGGCGGTGTTCTGATTGGAGTAAGAAAATGTCTTCGAACATCGCCGGCTCCTGATTTTAACTCCGACGCGGAAGATGTGTGTTTGAGCGTTGAGTGCGCGATTGGTCGTGTTTTTGTTTGCTGTGTCTACTTGCCCCCAGGGGATCCGGAATCTATTTCGGTCTTTCTACGTAAAATGTCATCGATTCGCGATGCGTATCCTGATAATTTAATCTTAATTGTTGGTGATTTTAATTTACCCAATATCGTATGGTACCGTTGGGACGATGGGAATTTGGTACCATCTGGTGGTGGTGATCTACGCTCTGGAGAGTTTTTGGAAACGTATCGATATTGTAATTTATCGCAATTTAATGATATTAGTAATGATAATCTCAACATTTTAGATCTGATTCTTAGTAGCACAGCCTGTATACAGGAAGTTAAATCATGTCCAGATCCTCTCGTCGGCCTGGATCGCCATTACCCCGCTGTCGAGTTTCTTGTTGACGGCGCTCGACCCAAGAAATTGCGCGATGACCCCACTCTTAAATATTTCTTTAATCGTGTAGATTACGAGGCGTTTAACAACGTCCTTCTAGATCTTAATTGGTCTGATCGACTGGTGGGTCGTAGTGTAGATGATGCGGTTAGCGTATTTTATAGTAGAATTTACGACCTTATTGATGCTCACGTTCCGCATCGGCAGCTACCTAAACGCAGATTTCCGATCTGGTACTCTGCATCCACGATGAGAGCTATCCGCGAAAACCTTAAATTTCATCGTAGATGGAAGATTTATGGTGATTAAAAATGTCTAACATTCACGATTTTACGTAACCGTACCAAAACCCTCACTAAATCGGATTACGATAACTACATTATGTCAATTCAATCTCAGCTGATTGAGTGTCCGGATCGCTTGTGGTCCTGCGTTAAACATCGGAGGGACGGATGCGCCGGTATTCCAACTACCATGAAGTTCTGTGGTGTTCATGCCGACAATTCTCAGGATATTTGTTCTTTATTCGCCCTTTACTTTAATTCTNAATGAAAAAAGTACCCGATTTTTGAGTGTTCCGCCAACTGTCCACTTTGCGATTTTTTCTTTTGAAAATATATTGTATTGGTGAACGATTGAAGATTGATAATATTGTAATAATATCACTTATGGTAGTATTAAGAGGTGGCGTTAATATAAAAAAATAAGTCATGGAAACAAAAAAAAAAAAAAAGAAATGATAGTAGTAAATAAACAAAAAAAGCGTTAAGTCGAATTTTTAAATTAACGAATTTCTGTTTGAACCTGCTCCCGAAATATTCTATGATATATGTAAAAATTGTGTTTTGATAATAAAATACACGTTCATCACAATATATATATATATATATCGATGAATTAAAGTTCTTATTCAGGGTTCAATTGTGGATTCAGTTCAAAAGACCAATTTAATTAAAAAAAAACAACTTAATAAATTATTTAATAATTAATACGGACTTAAATTTTATATCATGTGATGTTGTTAACTCGGACTGAATATCCTAAATCAAAATTCAATCCTCGGTGATTCCACACTCTCACGCTAGATGTCCAAATCCAAATCGATTGTTTTAATTTATTCTTCCTTTTTGTATTCTGATTATCGTCTCAGTTAGTGTTTTAAATGTTCACGAATTTTTAATAAACAATTTTATACACTTGCTTAGTTTTTTTTTAATTGGTAGTTCTTTTTTTAATATTCAAACTCACATTAGGTTATTTCTTCTTCTTCACTATGATCGGGGTTATGTTATGTATTATTTTTAGTATATTTTCATTATCGAACGCGTTTACAGCAAAAGGGTGCGTCTTCTTCTACGATTTAACTTTGATTGTTATTGTTATTTTTTCAAGCGTCGGTTTTTCAATTTTTTATCAAATGCAGAGCGACTAAGCTACTGACAATCGTGGATTACTTCAAAAATAATTAAAATTTTGGTTATACAATGTTCGTTAAAAGATAATTTATGTAAAATTTCGGAACGACATGCAATGTCGATCAAAATAGTTCAAATATGTTTTCTTTTTTCCAAAAATAATGATTATCAGATATTATTATCGATTTGTTGGTTAATTTCTTCAATTTCAGGAACAATATGGTTTTAAATAAGTCTTTATCATTATCGGTGAATTTTTAAAATAAGATTTTGGAATGGATATGGAAATTTTATTACTTTCCATAGATATTACGGCATAGATTGTTATTGATTAAGTGAATGATCGCATTAATACGTCTTTGTAAGAAGACAACTTTCTTTCATGAGCAATATCGATTCTCAACTGACAGGTGAAAACGTAGTCATATTTTTTCATTAACAATGAAATCAGATACTAATCAGATACTCGTATCAGCCTGAATTACTACAATATCAATAAAATAATAAAAAAATAAATAAAAAAGGAGAGATATAACACCACGTTTCTAACTACAGTATAAATAAGAACATATTTCAATATGTTCTTTATAATACAATATTATTTTATAACAAACATGACCACCATTTGGTGTAATTTATGTGAAAAATGATTGCTTCTGTAAGCCGTTGTAGAGTTAGTATTCATGATAAATAATACTTCTAACTCTAACAATGAAATAAATACGTATTGATTTTTAATGTTCTATTTCATTGACAAAATCGAAAAACATAATGAAAATAATAAACAAAATCATTAAACTAAAACTAGAACTAACACTAGCACTATCACTAGAACTAACACTAGACCTACAACTAGAAACTTTCGGGTTAAGCCGTGTGTTTTTTGAAAAAATGTTTGACGTTTCGGATGCTACATGATAGTGCTACTGTTAGTTCTAGTTCTAGTTTAATTAACACCGGCCGTGAAAGCCTTCGTACTTATAAATTAAATCATGGTAACTGAAATAACGTAAACTAGATCTTTTACAAAAAACTAATAATTTTTAATATATAAGTACGCTACATATACCCCCCAAAAAAACAAAGTCACAAAGTCTTCAAAAATAACAAAAACTGTAAACTGTAAATAATTCAAAATGACAATTTTAAAATAAGGTTATCGACATTTCCTATGGTTGTTATGGCGGGTTTGAGAGTCCTGAGCTTGTAAAATTGTGAAAAGAGTGTGATAGATTGTGGTATGCCGATTCTGGAAAAATATTCACGGAGAAGACTGTTTGCTACTGAAGAAGATTGTTATATAAGTTGCCTATGCAATACCACGCCAATACGATGACTCGCGAAAAGACGCGGTCACCATTCTTCTAGCGTCTACGAAGTAGCGAACAGCCATTTTGTTGTAACGTTGTTAATCAATAAATTAATAGTTCACAATACAAAAGTAGTATTATTACATGGCGCAGTCAGTAATGAAAAGGGAAATCTGAATAAAAGAAGAAAAAATGGAATCGTTAAAACAACCGAAAAGTATGTCGATGACGGGGGACCTTGGACAAAACTGGAAGAAGTTTAGAAAAGCAATGGACGTTTATATAAACGCAAGTGGTTGTAGTACCAAAGATAAAACGGTTTAAGCATCGGTGTGGATTCATTGTATGGGTGAAGAAGCCGCAGGTATTTTAGAAACTTTAGATTTAAATGAAACAGATGAACAAGATCCGGAGGTAATAAAAACGAAATTAGATGAATATTTTATTCCGAAAACTAATATTAGTGTAGAAAGACACAAATTCAATACGCGAATTCAGATGGAAGGAGAAACATTTGATGGTTTGTTATCAGAATTGGGAAAAATTGCAGCCAACTGTGATTTCGGGACATTAAGAGAAGAGCTGATAAAAGATAGAATAGTCTGTGCAACCAGAGACAAGAGGGTAGAAGATCGATTTCTCCGGGAATCAAGCTTAACCTTAAAAAGAGCTACTGAAATTTGCCAGGCAGCCGAGCAAACTAGTGCTTGCATCAACGAATTGGTGTTGAAACAAAAAGTAGGCGATATAGCAGCCATGGGTAAGAAATACAATCAAACAACAGACAACAAGCAGCCTTGGCGTCGAAGTGCAAGATATCAAGCGGTGACCTCAGGATCATGCAAATGGAGTGACCGACAAGAAGGGAAGACAGAAGATATGAAAAAATTGAGAATCTGTAATCGATGTGGTAAGAATTGGCACCAAAATTTTCGTGAGTGTCCTCCATTAAATAAAACCTGCTTTAAATGTTCTTGGAAAGGTCATTTTAGTTTTGTTTGTAAAACAAAGAATGTTAACAGCATTATCGATAGTAAACAGGAGAGTAATCAGGTTGTGCACGCGGCAAAGTGCCGGGACAGTTTGAGGCGTGGTTCAAATTATTTGGACAATAAAAGGAATGAAATTGTTTTACCTGGTTTATTTCACTTTGTCGGTTTTGTAACACGCGGTTTGAAAAATATAATTGTTTTCGAAAACTCGAACTTCGGCGGTCTCGTAACTAATTGTTCTCCCTCTCGCATGCGCATCCTATTTAACGGTGCGCGGGAGACAAATTGGGGGTGCGCAAGGTCACGAACGCTAATTCGTTTACGTTACACAAACATTTCCACCTACCAAAAAATAAGATGTATTTTTTAACAATAAATAGTGAATGAAGTAAAATTATTGAAATTAATCGTTTTTACATAATAAAATTGAAACAGGTAAGTAGGTACAATAAATAACATAAAACAAGCAAATAAAGTTTTTACAAAGTTAGGTGTATAATATGCATCTTGCCCATAGGCAAGATGCATATTTTGTTGACTGGGCGCGTAAATTTTCCATTCGGAGTTTTGACGGTTACCACTCGAACGCGACCGTCTTTACCAGGGTGTACTTCCACAACACGTCCAGTAATCCATTGCAATGGAGGTTTTAATTCGTTACGTATAACAACTAATTCTCCGATTTGAATTGGAGGAGTCTCCTTATTCCATTTTTGACGTTGTTGAAGAGTGTATAAATATTCATTTCGCCAGCGTCCCCAAAAATCCTGAACCATTCGCTATAGTAAATTCCACCGATCCAAACGATTTAATGGACGATCAATAAGATTTGGACTTGGAATCTGTGCACCAAGAGGACCTAAAAGCAAAAAATGTGCGGGGGTTAATGGTAGTAAGTCATTTGGATCACTCGATAAAGGACACAATGGCCTGGAGTTCAAGACAGCTTCGATCTGGGACAGGATCGTTGACATCTCTTCAAATGTAAGTGTTTGTTCACCAATCACTCTTGTAAGGTGTGTCTTAATGGACTTAACTCCAGCCTCAGCCAATCCGTTAAAATGGGGCCCACCTGGTGGATTGAATTTCCAATGAATACCCAATGTGGTTTCAGTAACATCTGCCAGTTCTTGGAGTTCCTTGATCGGAGAATAACATCGAACATTGACCTCGACGGGAAAGAAATCTTCGGAGGGCAGCAATAAATGCAGTTGTAGATAAATCTGAAACCAGCTCGATATGGATGGCTTTAGTACTGGCACAAACAAAAACGCATATATACGACTTTACAGACCGGGATCCGCGGGCTCTTGTCATGGTGGTGAGAATTGGGCCAGCGAAGTCTACTCCAACAACATTAAATGCTTTGAGTTCAGTCACTCGGAACTTTGGAAGGTCAGCCATGAATGGTCTATACGATCTGGGTTTGGCACGGAAGCATTTGATACATCTTGATAAAACATGGTAGATGGCACTTCGAGGAGACAAAATCCAGTACTGTTGAGCCAATATTGCTGATAACGAACGAAGTCCAGGATGCAAAAATTTACGGTGAGTCTCTTCTATTATAAGATGAGTTAAACGCGACACTTTCGGTAGTAACACTTGATGTTTCTGATCAAATGGCACACCCGCATTATGTAACCGACCACCCACCCTGAGTAACCCATCTCGATCTAGGAAGGGAGCGAGTTTACGGATTGGTTTTGGTAGTAATTGGTTTTTGGTGAGAAAGCAAAGGACTTCAGAAAAGTGTTGAGATTGGACGTGCTTTACTAATAAATGAAGAGACTCTTGTAATTCGAAAGAAGATACAACAGAAGAATAAAATCGTTTTTTTTCTGGGTTCTTTGAATGAAGCGAAGGATATAAGATATGATTCGTTTTATTTTTGATAATGAGGAAAATTTGGTAAGCAAAATATCAAAAATGTGTGTCTGAATTTCATTCGAGCAGATTACTAATGCTCTTTTTTCCTTGATAATTTCTTCTTCATCTTCCATGCTGCCATGACTCCTGAGCCAAGCGGAAATGTTATCAGAAAGCCATTTAGGGCCATTCCACCATAGATCGGAGGAAATAAGTTGATCGGGATAAAGACCCCGTGAAGCACAATCAGCTGGGTTTTCGTTAGATGGAACATATCTCCAAGATTCTGCGGGTAACACGTCTTGAATATGTGAAACTCTATTGGCGATGAATATTGTAATGTATTGAAAGTTATCGATATTGCGCATGCGTGGGTGTGATGGGAGTACCGTCGAAGAGGAATGATCACTTCACCTCGGTGTGTAACATGTCAACGTGCTTGTAATAAAGAGTTAAGTTAGGAAAGTTTGAATCTTTACTTTAATTCACAAAATCCTAAACACGAATAATACAACTGGCGACGAGGATAAAAGGAAGAAATTTAAGATATAATGGTTGAAGGAAATCCACCGATGGACCACGTGCGGACCACGTTTGCTTTTCAATTTACACCGGCGATAAATAACTGGTCAATTCACAAAAGAAGATTGGAGCAGTATTATATCGCGAATGGGGTGAGATAATGGGAACCCGGTGAGATCTGGGAGGTGCGGACATTCAATCGGTTGATCATATTAGCAATCTGGGGGTTACTCTTGATAACAAATTATCGTTTAATTTACATGTGGAATCCGTTATTTCCAAAGCTCTGAAGAGGTTGGGTTTCGTGATTCGAACCTGCCGCCCTTTCACAAATATTAATTGCATCAGATTGCTGTATTTAACGCACGTGAACAGTGTACTTAGCTATGCCTCCACCGTCTGGAATCCCCAGTACCACGTTTACATTAACGGTATCGAAGCAGTTCAACGTCGTTTTTTGCGGTACCTATCTTATAAAACAAATTTACCTTATTGCGATTACTTTATGCGGTGCAGGGTGCTGGGTTTTCAGACACTGCAACAGAGGAGGCTGTGTTACGATTTACTGTTTATTTTTAAACTTTGCAATGGCTTCATTAATTCGCCTGAATTGGTTGGTGGGTTACGTTTTTACGTTCCTCCCTACCGGACTAGGGGTGGTCTNGATAAAGATTGGCAAGTTCTGATATTGTTCTAAGGGCTAAAAATGGTGCAGAAGCGACACCGTATGTTACTGTATTTAGGACGTATTCTTGTACAGAATCTTTAGGTGAAAATCTCCATAAGATTCTTTGGAAATCTTTATGCTCTGGAGCGATAAGAATTTGCCTATACATTTGTCGAATGTCGCAGCTGAATGCATATTTGAAACATCGGAATGTGAGTATTATTTTTATTATATCCTTCTGCAATTTGGGACAAATTAAAAGAGTGTCATTTAATGATTTACCGTTTGTTGTACTTGCAGAAGCATCAAAGACGACGCGCAACTTCGTGGAGTCGCCTTCGGAGCGAACAACACAATGATGTAGTAGGTAGTATAATGCTAGACGTTCCGAAGAACTAGAAATCGGTGACATGTGACCAGTAAGGAGGTAATCTTTCATGAATAGTACATAATCCTTTCTCAATTGTGGATTCTTTAATAAACGAGTTTCTAGAATGTTAAATCTTTTCAGGGCCGTGTGCTATGATTGACCTAATACAGGCTCATGATTCTTAAAAGGTAATGCTACGATGAAACGACCATCTGATGTTCTATGATGAGTCCTTTTGAAATGCACTTCACATTGTTGTTCTACTTTAGATAAATAAGTTGCTGATGGAAGGGTTTCAATTTCCCAAAAGCGCTTTAATGTATTGTCTAAAGAGTCATTGATTATGGATAAACAAGTGGTAGAGCCATTAACTAGGACAGATTTTGAGGAATCAAACGACGACATTTCGGTACGTCCCATGACAATCCATAAGAAAACAGAATCAAGAGCGATAGGGTCATTAAGGTTACCTTGGACTCTTCCACTGGTAAGTATTTGTGGTACTAATTCAGCTCCTAAGAGCAAATCTATTTCTTTCAGATTAGAATCAATATCTTGTTGGAAATTTAGTTTCTTTAAATGAGGATAAGAATCAATTATTAATTTTAATGATGGTTGATTGGAACAAATGTTTGGAGTTATAACGGCCTTAAATTCAAAGGAGGGTGTCGAATCTTCACAAGGTTGGACATAACAATTAACGGTACCTCTGTTACAGATTGACTTCGTACTGTTAAGACCTTGAATAGTAATTGATGAACCATGATCTCTGGGTAAACATAAACGTTTTGATAGTTTGTCCGTTATGAAATTGGACATGCTTCCAGAATCGATAAGAGCACGAACTAGATGACATCTCCCGAAGATATCTTTGATTTTAAGAAAAACGGTGGGTAATAAAACATTAGTAGTTGTATTTTGATTTATAGAGCGTTCTTTCCTGCACGAAGTAGTTCCTACATGAACTGAGTTGTTTACAGGTGAATTAAAATGAAGTAATGTGTGATGATGCTGTCGACATGTGAAACAGCGATGTGAGGATTGACATTTTGATGTTGAATGACTGGAGCTTAGACAATTGCGACATAAATTATTTGCTCGGGCAACATCTAAACGTTCTGAGGTTGACTTAGACTTAAAATTGGGACATCTGTAAATCTGATGAATTTCGGGACATAATAAACATTTTTTGGAGAAGGAAGTAGATTCAATTTTGAAGCTAATTGTTGGTCTTTCTTTGGAGTTTAGTTTCGGTTTAGACTGAGCTGTCTTAGCTACAGAAGTGAGTTGAACGGACTCCAAAGCTTTTGCTCGACCCTCTAAAAATTTAATCAATTTAACATATGTAGGAATTTCAACTGAAGTATGATGTTCTTCAAATTGGGTTTTTGTGGTTGTAGTTAATTTTTGTAGTAAGATATTAAAAAGAAGAAAATCCCATGAATCAACTGGAAAGCCTAAGGTACGAAATCCTTCAACGTTGTCTTTAAATGTGTCGATTATATAATGGAATGATTTTACAGACTCATCTGTCGCGGATTTCAAATGGATGATCTCATTGAAATAAATTGTAGCGAGATATCTCTTATTGTGATATCTTCCCGTCAATGCACTATACGCGATGGGATAATTATCGTCAGTGACAGGTAAGCTTTTTATTAGATTGAATGCGTCTCCTTTAAGTGAAGTTAATAAATATTGATATTTAGCCACATTCGAAATTGATGGGTTTTCGTGCAGCATCGTGCGAAATAAATCGTAGAATGTTGGCCAATTTTTATAGTTACCATCGAAGATTGGAATTGATAATTTAGTTAATTTAGGAATCGCGAGAAGATGAGATGCTGGTAGAGATGCGGTATCATCTCCTTGGAGCGCACAAGCTAGTGCCTTTATGGAGTAATATGCTGTGTCTGCTTGAGCGCGTTTTTTATCATGATCTGGAAAATCATCATCGTCAATCAACCCCATAATTTGATTGTGTATGGTTTGAAAAGATGAGTAATGACAGTACAAAGACAGTTTTTTTTACAGGATCATCTCCGATATTTTGACCGTAAGTCATTGATTCCGTTAGGCGATTGAGAGTCGCGTTGCGTCGTAGAATTGCTTTCGTTAACTTTTGTTCAGACATTATGACAATAATTAAATGAAAGTCGATTTAAATAAGTTTTATGAGAATAATCAAAAGGTGAGATGAAAATTTGATGATAATGCGGTAAAATTAGAAGTAAATAAAGATAAACTACTAAAAATAGAATTTTCCGATTTTTCCGATCCAACAGATGGCGAACGACGAGGCGCTGTCAACCTGAATGGACGCACAAAAAAATGGTGAATGGGAGAACTTAAACGAAAATTGTGAAAATAAAATAAAATTAATTCTTTCTTTCGTAATAAGGAAAAGAAAACAAAATGAAAATGAATTAAATTCTTGCGTAATAAGAGAAGAGAAAAAATGAAATAGAACCGTAAATCTATGATAATGCGGAAATAAAGAAAAATGGAACGGATTAACATGAAATAAAGAGATATTCAAATTTAACAATTTTCTTTTCCAGATTTTCCGATCCAACAGATAGCGAACGACGAGGCGCTGTCGACCTGAATGGATGCACAAAATCAACAACAAAAAATGGCGTGGACACGCGTGAAAACCAAAAAAGGGGTTCGTGGAGTGGCGTCGTACGCCCGGATCACCCGATTCCAACACGGAGGTGTCGCCAAAGGGCCCAAACGCATGCTGGCCGGAAGAAGCTCCACGAAAACCGAAGGGAAACTTAAAATAAATCCGGAAATAATTTAAAGGTGCGCGGGAGACAAATTGGGGGTGCGCAAGGTCACGAACGCTAATTCGTTTACGTTACACAAACACAGGTTGATAACAATAGTACAAGTAATAATTATGTGTTGGATAGTATCAATAATATAATGTTTGGTTATATAATAAATAAATAATAATGACAAATGTTTTGTTTGAAATAATTAGAGTTTTAGATTGTAACAAGCGTATAAAATTTAGCATTTAGCATTAAAATGGACACGGGTTCTGACATAAATGTTCTTCCAAAATACATTTTTGACCAATTAAATTTAGATGTAGAATTAGATAAAACTGGCGGATAAATATCAGTGTATGGTGGAGAAAAACTTAAAAAACCTTAAAAACTTAAATTTTTGGGTTCTTGTTTATTAAATATTCAGTTTAATAGTGATGATTATGTATTTAGATTTGAGGTTATTGAAACAGATAAACATGCAGCACCTGTATTAGGATTAGAATCCTGTGAAAAACTTAAATTAGTTAATAGAGAACCAGCAATAAACGCTATTAGTTCAAATGATTCAGTTGAATGTACAATGAAAAATCAGTTTGCTGACGTTTTTGAAGGTTTAGGGTCAATAGACATCAAACCTTGTGATTTTAAAATTAAAGAAAATTATGATCCGGTAGTTGTACCATGTAGACGAGTAGCATTCCAGCTAGTAGAACCACTAAAAAAAGAGTTAATGCGCATGGAAAATGATGATATCATTTCCAAGGTAACAAAACCAACTGAATTTGTTCATCCCATAGTGATCGTTCAGAAGAAACAATTAGGTCAAATTAGGGTATGTTTGGATCCTAAATATTTGAATAATGTTTTAGTACGGGAATATTATACAATACCGTCATTTGAGGAAATAACAAGCGAAATGAAAGGTACGAAATACTTTAGTGTATTAGACGCGAATCAGGGTTTCTATCAAATTAAATTGTCTAATAAAGCTTCATTAATGACCACCTGTTGGTAGATATAGATTTTTAAGATTGCCCTTTGGTATTAGTGTAGCACCAGAAATTTTTCATCGAGTATTTACTGACATATTTGGTCACATAAAAGGGGTTAAGATTTACATAGATGATCTTTTAATATTTGCGACAACAAAAAGCAAACATAACAAGATCTTAAAGGAGGTTTTAGAAACAGCTCGTCCAAAAGGGGTAAAGTTTAACGAAACAAAATGTAAAATTCTAGTAAATGAAATTAGGTATGTGGGTCACATTTTTAATGAGAATGGAATTAGTCCAGATACAGACAAAATTGAGGCAATTAAAAAAATCCAATCCCCAGAAAACAAAGATAGTTTACGTAAATTTATGGGTATGGTTACTTATGTTTCAAGATTTATTCAAAATTTAGCAAAAAGGACTCACAATATGAGACAGTTGTTAAAACAGAACATAATTTTTGAGTGGTCAAATATTCACCAAAAAGAGTTCTTAAACTTAAAAGAACTGTTAATGAACAGTCCAGTATTACATTTCTATGATAGAAACAAACCTATAGTACTAAGTGTCGATAGCGGAAAGGATGGGATGGGGGCAGTTATTTTACAGGATGATGCTCCTATAGTTTATGCTTCAAAATCATTAACACCTTCACAACAAAACTATTCGCAAATAGAAAAGGGAACATTAGCAATACTTTTTGGATGTAAAAGATTTCACCAATATCTTTTTGGAACTAAATTTACCGTAGAATCAGATCATAAACCTCTTGAGTCAATATTCAAAAAACCAGTTGACAAAGTTCCTTTTAGATTACAACGTTTATTACTGAATTTACAAACGTATGATTTCGTAGTAAAATACAAGTCAGGAAAAAAATTATTTTTTGCGGATCACTTATCCCGTAATAGCTATGACGATCCAAATTTTGAAATAAATGATACGGAAATAGACAAACAAATAAATATGATCAATTATGTTAATGTAACACCAAAACGTTTGGAAATTATTAAGTTTGAAACAAGCAAAGATAAAGAGTTACGAGACCTATTAAAAGTGGTTAAAGATGGTTGGCCACAAGTTAAAAACACTTTGGATAATACACTCAAACCATATTGGCAATATAGAGACGTGATTGTGGAAGTTGATAAACTTTTGTTTTTGAGTAATCGAATTATAATACCAAAATCTTTGCGTAGGAACATATTAACAAAATTACATTACAGTCACTTGGGAATCACAAAAACGTTAGGTAGAGCAGCCGAATTAGTTTTTTGGCCAAACATGACTTTAGATATTAAAAATATGATTCAAGCCTGTAGTACGTGTTTAAAATTTCAAAATAGTTATCAAAAAGAAGATATTATAAATAAAGAGATACCAGAATTTCCATGGGAAATAGTTGCAACTGATATATTTCACTACAATGGTAAAAATTACCTCTCAGTAGTTGATTCATTTTCAAAATTTCCAGAAATAGTTACCATGTCTGATTTAACGAGTCAAACTGTAATCAAATGTTTAAAAACAATCTTTTCGAGACACGGAAAACCAACAATTCTGTATAGCGACAATGGACCTCAATTTAATAATGTCTTAATGCAAAATTTCTTGAGTGATTGGGAAATTACGTTTACACCACATTATGCACAAAGCAATGGGTTCATAGAACGTCATGTGCAAATCATTAAAAAGTTTTAAAGAAAGCTATAAATGATAACAAAGATATATACTTAACACTTCTAGAATATAGAAGTACACCACTCTATAACAATGGATATTCTCCTGCAGAACTACTCTACGGACGAAAAATTCAGGGTTTATTACCAATAAAGAAAGAATTGTTAACACCACGTTATGACATAACAACTCATTTAAATAAATTAAAAACCAATCAATGTACACAAAAATTCTATTACAATAAACATGCAAAACAATTAGAACATGTTAATATTAATGACCATGTTATGGTTCAGGATCCACATAATAAAACTTGGTGTAGCGGAATGGTAATTGAAATTGATAAAACAGACCTCGATCTTATTTAGTTAGATTGAATAAAAACCATAAAACTTATATTAGAAATAGAAAATATCTTAAGAAACTAAAAGAATGTATAAAAAAAACGAAAATGTTAGACACTGTATTAGATAACAATATAGATATAGATCATTCAAATAACGATAATAATATTGTACAAAATGTAAATAGGGAGGAGGAGGTAGTGGAAAATAATAATACTGCTATAAGCAACACCGCATCCTCTATCTTCTATCAACCGAAGCCGATATTTAAAGAACTCGTAGCGGGCGAATTGTTCGAACGCCATCTAAGTTTAAAAATTATTATTGTAATTAAAAAAAAAAAAAAGAAAAGGGCGTGTTATATACGTTGCCTATGCAATACCACGCCAATACGATGACTCGCGAAAAGGCGCGGTCACCATTCTTCTAGCGTCTACGAAGTAGCGAACAGCCATTTTGTTGTAACGTTGTTAATCAATAAATTAATAGTTCACAATACAAAAGTAGTATTATTACAAAGATGAAATATCATTTATAGGATAAGCTTCAGGCCAAAGTGTGAAGCGGTCGATTACTGTGAGAACGTAAGAACATCCTAAAGAAGATACTAAAGGTCCTACTAAATCTATATGGATATGCTCAAATCGTCCTTTAGGAATGGATATTTTCTCAACAAGGGATTTGGTATGTTGATGGATCTTTGTTTTCTGCTACTGGAGACATGTTCCCGTCCAAAATTGTATGTCCTTTGACATATGAGGCCAAATGAAGCGAGATTTAACACTGTGTAATGTAGAACGAAAACCTGAATAAGTTAAGGAATGAAATTTATTAAAAATTACTCTTCTATATTTTTAAGGTATATAGATTTTAGGGAATGTCAAAGTAATGTCGCACTAAAGTACTAAATTTTGGTCTGAAATTTTTGTTTCAGATAAAAGTATAAGTTAGTTATAATTGCATTTGGAAGCTGATTGTTTGTTGATTAAATAAGGTAATTGTTAATCTTGGTCCTGAGCATTTTTAATCATCTGTAAGTTTGGGTATTGATCTTCAAGGCAATCGACATTGATTCGTGACAATGTGTCTGCCACAATGTTCGATTTAACTTTAATAAATTTTATATCCGAGGTGAATTGGGTAATGTAATTTAAATAACGAGTCTGCGGAGTTTTTTCTGATTTAGAAAAGAACGAATTTATTAGCGCTTTATGGTCTGTATAAATAGTGAATTGATTTCCATGAAGAAAATGCTTAAAACATTTTATTGCAGAATAAATGGCAAGTAATTCTCTATCGAATGTAATGAGGAATTAATGGTTAAGTTTCAGATTTGAATATTTGAGCAAGAACTGCTCCCATACCTATATTGGAAGCATCAGTAGTTAACGAAAGCGACGCATGAATAGATGGATGCGCAAGTGTTATCGTAAAAGTAAGAAGTTCTTGAGTGAATGATAGTTCATGTTTGTTTGAACATGAAGAGATTGATTTGTCTTTACTAGAATTTAGACCAGGTGTTAAATTATACAGTGGTGCTAATGAATGAACGAATGAATATATGATAAAAGTTTATCATACCTAAGAATCTTTGTAGCTCTTTTAAAGAAACAGTGCTGTACAGTTATTTAAATGCAAGTTGAAGTCTTGTATGTGAGGAAGAGGGTAACGATCAAGAACAGTTAAAATTTAGATGATGATAATCTCCACAGGGTCCCCAACCATTGGACTCTTTTTTAGGGACCATATGTTATGGAGAAGCTGTGGACGAAAATGATGAAAAATACCTAAAGATACGATAGTTTCAAATTTTTTTTTAGCAATATTAAATTTTTAATGATATGGTGATTTGTAGAATGCATCACTGGGGAAGAAAAATCTGGGGGAGAAATTAATTTTGAGTAGCATTTTAAAAGTTGTTTAAATTTCGTTTCAATAGAAAATNTGTGATGTCCAAGAAAATCTGAAGATTTAACACTAAAAATGCATTTATAAGGTTGATGTTTTAATCATTTAATTGTTAGAATAGTTGAGTTAAATGTGATATATGTTCGGTTACATCCTTGCTTGCAATGAGAATATTGTCCAAATAAACATAAAGGAAATTGAAACATGACTACATGACTTCACTGATGAAACGTTGCAACGTTTGGGTAGCATTCCGAAGACCAAAGCGCATTCTTGTAAATTCGAATAGACCAAAAGGGGTGGTTATAGGTGTTTTGTGAACGTCTTCTTCTGCTACAGGAATTTGATGATAAGCTCTTACGAAATCAACTTTCGAGAATATTGTACAGTTATTTAAATGCAAGTTGAAGTCTTGTATGTGAGGAAGAGGGTAACGATCAAGAACAGTTATTAAATTTAGATGACGATAATCTCCACAGAGTCCCCAATAGTAGATAAATAATGAGAGTTCTGGACCGGAAGTGATCCTTAAGGATCGAAGGATCGGGCGGGAAATTTGAATTTCGATCCTGCAGGATCGATGATCCTACGCATGCGCGCCGGAAGTGACGTCACACGATCCTTAAGGATCGGTCGACGGTGGCGCCACCTGTAGCATCCTTAAGGATCGGCCGACGGTGGCGCCACCTGTAGCATCCTTAAGGATCGGTCGACGTCCCTTCAACCCAACCCAACCCCATCTTAGCGCCCTATTGACTCCCTTCAACCCAACCCAACCCCATCTTAGTGCCCTATTGACCCCCTTCAACCCCTTCAACCCGCTATTGACCCCCTTCAACCCCTTCAAACCCATCTTAGTGCCCTATTGACCCCGTCGATGCCGAAATAATAATACTTACCTTAAAAAATATGTTGTTTATTACTGATTGAGGGTAGCAGGAGGAAATCACACACAGAATTAATACGATAAATAAATGTTAACGATACATATATTGTGAAATTATTAANCACCTGTAGAATCCTTAAGGATCGGTCGACGGTGGCGCCACCTGTAGCATCCTTAAGGATCGGTCGACGGTGGCGCCACCTGTAGCATCCTTGAGGATCGGTCGACGCTTCAACCCAACCCAACCCCATCTTAGCGCCCTATTGACCCCCTTCAACCCAACCCAACCCCATCTTAGTGCCCTATTGACCCCCTTCAACCCCTTCTACCCCATCTTAGTGCCCTATAGACCCCGTCGACGCCGAAATAATAATACTTACCTTAAAAAAAATGTTATTTATTACTGATTGAGCAGGAGGAAGTCACACACAGAATTAATGCGATAAATAAATGTTAACGATACATATATTGTGAAATTATTAATACAAACAACAAAAAGATGTGATTAAGAAATACATTTATTATTTAATTTTTAAGTATCCATAACTTTTATAATACAATTACATTTATATATTCATACAGATGAACATCAGTGTCATCGGTCGGTTTTTACGTTTCAGGCTTCCTGATGAAATCCAATAAATATATAGGGTGTGTTTTACCAATGTCTTTCGCACCGTTATAAATTATGGACATTTTGCTAAGTTCGATAATTTCTTCGTCGGTAATAACTTCAGCGATGCGTCTTGGTAAATAAATTACGAATCCAGCCTCCAGTTCAAGTACCACGGACGGCCAAGAACACTTTGTAAGCCGTTTCGCACACTTAATTGGGTATGGAGTGTCTGGTTGAAGCTCAGAAATTGATTTTTTCGGTGGGAAATTACACTGACCCAATTGACTTAGACGAGACATGAACATTTTTTATGCGCCCCAAGCTCGAACCAATTATCCTGGAACCACGTGTTCCATAACTCTAACACTACTTTCCACGGCAAGTATTCTTTGAGTGATAGTACATGTAGACGTTTCGATATGTTTAAATTGATTTTCGTTTGAGCCAAATCTTTCAATGAAGGTGCGTTGATCAAAGCCATTGTAGTATATGTTAACGTAAAACAAGTTAAATGATACTAAACTCCTTAATTTAAAACTATTGTATTTAAGCGAAAAGTCGAGAATTCGTAATCTTTATCTAACCACATTAACCCCATTTAACGGTTGCGAGATTTTTATTCTAGTGATAATTACGTTAAATTATTTTATTTATTTTAAATTACATCTTTTTAATTTACATCAATCTAATTCAATTTACGACAGCGATAGGGATGATGATGC